>APFE030060049.1:181083-201990 GCA_000404065.3 Pinus taeda
CAACTAGAGAAGACACCTGATGTGGATGCCATCTCATTGGATGGCATTGACACCACTGTTGCATGGAGGGTCGAGGACGAGAGGCCTCTCATGGAGTCTACTGAAGATTGGTTAGGGCAAGATGTTGTGGAGGGGGAGGAGGAGCAGGAGCAGGTGGAGGAGGAGGAGGAGGAGGAGGAGGAACAGGAAGAGGAGGTGACACCACCTGCCCGGGCTACCACTGCCACCAGTAGAGGACGTGGTCTACCTCCTGTACCTCCTATTTCTAGTTCTTCAGCTAGTAGAGGACATCAGACTCCACTGCCCCCTCCACCAGCACAGACACCAACATCTACATCGAGAGGGAAAGGGAAAGCTATTGCATTTTCTCGCAAGAGGGGCAGAGGAAATCAATAGGATTAGACTTTCATTTTATTGTATATGACATTATGACATGATGAGATACATTATCATATTTTTTGTTGATATTTTGAGGCTGAGTTGGGACTCAGGAGTCAGGACTTACTATTCAGGACATGATTCAATGTTGTGTGATTTTAGCGCTAGAAATGATATTAAACATCTTATATATTAGTTTTTTTATCATATTTATGTGTCAATGTATTTATTTTATGTTCTAGATGGTTTAGATATTAAAAAAAATTGAAAAAAAAAATGAAAAAAAATGAATATTTTTGTTCCAAACGCTTTTTTCCCGCTTTTTTCCGCTTTTTTCCCGATTTTTCCGATTTTTTCATTTTTTTCCCCGCGCCAATTAAATCCCGCTCGCGCTTTTCACAACATTGATATATGGTTACAGTAATAAGACGAGGTAATATTAATTGATTTATTTTGATTACTTTGACATATTACACCTTAAATTAAAATTTATTAAACATTTAAAAAAAGAGATGAAATTTAGATTTGATTAAAATAATATAAAAAACACTTGAGAAAAGCTTCACAATCACCAGATTTATGAAGTGTTTTCACTTTGTTCACACAGAAAAGGCAGACAACTTAATCAATATTTGAATTGATTTTAAATTAAAACTCGTTAAATATTAAAACATTCTCAAAGCTTGAAATGCAATCAAATTTATTATTATTTAAGATGAAATAATATTAATTGATATATTTTGATTACTTTGACATAATCCACCTTAAATTAAAATTTATTAAACAATTAAAAAAAGGAGACGAAATCTAGATCTGATTAAAATAATATAAAAAACTCTAGATGCAATCTAGATTTGATTTTTTGTGTTCTATCACCTGGTGCAGAAAAGCTTAATAGTCACAGGATTTATGGAGTGTTTTCACTTTGTTCACATAGAAAAGGTATACAACTTAATCAATTTATTTTAATTAATTGATAAATTTGTTTGAAATTAAAATTCATTAAACATTAAAACATTCTCAAAGTTTGAAATGCAATTAAATTTATTATTATTTTATTTTTTGATTTTGCGTTCTATATATATATATATATTTTCCGAGGAAATATCTGGGCAGATCCACCCAAAGGTTTCACATCCCATCGGCTTATTAGCAGAGCCTAACCTTGAGGGCGTCGAGGAGAATTGACCCTGTGAATTTTGCATTCTATATCAAGTTAATATATATTTATTTTGATATTTAAATACCAGCTTAGATCCATCTTAACTCTCGCTCTACCAAGAGCCAAGAGGTATCAAATTTCTTTCCATTCTAAAAGAAGTTTGCACCTCAAAAGAGTTGATCCCTCTTGGCACTTGGTAGATCCAGAGTTAAGATGGATATAAGCTGGTGGTAAGAACGAGTTTCCTCTCTTTGTTTGCTAACTATGCACTCTGTTGTACTAATATCTTGATAATGCAATTAGTTACCTTTTTGAGGTGCAAACTTTTTCTAGAGTGAAAATAAATTTGATCCCTCTCGGCGCTTGGTAGATCTAGAGTTAATATGAATCTAAGCTGGTGGTAAGAACGAGTTTCCTCTCTTTGTTTGCTAACTATGCACTCTGTTGTACTGGTATCTTGATAATGCAATTAGTTACCTTTGAAATACTATCTGCCTTCCATATTCACTTATTGTTGGTTTGGCGTAGTGATTCTATTTGTTTGTATCTTGAAGATTATGTTCATTTATAGGTTCCAGTACCTTAATGTGCAACACCTTTTGTGTTGAAATTAATAAGTTGATTTGTGCGTTTGGTAAGTATAAATATGTAGATGTGAATATTTGCTAATGAAATGAACAGATATTCTTTTTTGTAGTATGTTGTGTTCAACTTCATATTAGTCTTCTTGTTTGTGCTACTTCAAGTTTCTGCAGGTCAGAAAATGACAAATTTTGAATTCATTTTTATGAATGCTAGTGATGCAGAGAGCTTGTTTCTGGGAGAGCCCCTTGAAATGGAGCGTGCACAGCAGAACTTGATGAAGGTGAGTGTTTAAGTAGATATGAAATAATGATGCTTGTGGATATATATATAATATATATATATATATATAAATATATATATAACACAGATAGAATCCATTGTTTACACTAGAATGATTGACTGGGATTGAAGGATTTTAAATTTAGTGTATTTTCTATAACTGCATTTGATTTTGCTGCAGGAAGTTTGGTCTAATTGTTGGCAACCTGTTCAGTCATTTTTTCCTGGCTTAATAGAAAACTGGATTCAGTGTCAGAATGTGATTGAGAAAGGAGTACCATGTCCACATGGACGGAAGGCAAAGGATATAATTTGTGGCAAATGGCGCAGGTAAAAATTCTATCATGATGTTATGTATTACCTGCCTTGTTTTGCAATGTCTCTTGTTCATCACAATCTTGCAAATTTATTTGAAACCTTTCCTTTTATTCATGATTACAATATACATCCACGTCTGAAGCACATTCGTGTATTTTGTTTCTTGCATATTGATACATCATCTAAATGCAACTGCCGTAATTGAATGTTGACCACTTTGCTACGATATCTTATATTATTGACAGTGATTTTTGGGGGAAGTTATTGGTGGGTGTCCACTTTGATCTAACTAAAACGTATATGTAAGTGTTCGTTGGATCAATATTCATTCTCATATTTGTTAAGTATGTTGCATGTTTGTACATGGATTGTAGTAAATCATGCTCTCAGATCTTGCCTTTTTCAGGGCATAGCTCGAAACATGTTTTTGAATTAACATTCAAACTAATATAATTGTGATGCCCCTTTTGTTGAAAAGTGTAACTAGGTTCGGTCTTCATAATGACATGTAATTGTGACTTTTGTAAATGATGTAATGAAGAAAATAAAACTATTTTTGTAAGGTTTGCTTCATGGGATTCATGAGCAAGTGATTTTATTTTAGATGGCTCTAATTGAGAGCCGTAGGATTTATCATTAGAGTCATAAAGTCAATGTCATTTATGGAGAAGCCCTACTTGGGGATATGTCAAATGTATGCTAGTCTATAGGTGTTAAAATTGGCAACTAGGGCCAAACTCCATGTGGGTCATCTTATTTATGGCAGCTGATATTTTTCTTGGACACCTCTGATTGAGAGGTGTAGGATTGATCTAAAGATCATCCGATTCCGATAAGTATTCATGGAGATATGAATTTATTTGTGTTATGGGACAATTCGTCAAGGTTGGCCAGCAACCCAACTGCCCCCACTTGTGCTCCACGTTTTAGTATAAATACAAGTGCCTTGCAAGTCATTTGTACACACAACTCTCTTGAGATTTCTTCTTCTCCACTTGTTTTGGGTTTTAGTGGAAAGAAGAATCTCTAAGGGAAAAAAGCAGTCTTAGATGATGATGCCCTAGTTCATGAAAGCCATATGCTGTCCAGAGAAAGGTCTAAAACGCAGACATGAAGATGATAATGATGCCCTAGCTCATGAAAGCCATACGCTGTCCATAGAAAGGTCTAAAATGCAGACATGAACATGATAATGATGCCCTAGCTATACGCTGTCTAGAGGAAGCCTAAAACGCAGACATGAAGGAGATCTGGATGCAGTAAAGAGGCTCCTATACACAGCCTAAAGAGGCTCCTATACGCTGCCCAAACCTGCACTTATATGCTGCCTAAAGGATACCCTAACTGCAGTCAAAGTAGGCTACTTAGCTGCAACAAAGAAGGGAGATCTACCACTGTATAGGAGAGCTTCTATACGCAGCAAGATCCGCTGTCATGTGGAGGCCTTAAAGAGCCCTAGCCACAGATCTAGTAGACCTAGCCGCAGCAAAGAGAAATGCCCTAGCCGCAGCAAGAAGAGACAGCGTGAGGACAGCATGGAGAGCCTAGATTAGAGGCCGAGTTGCTGTGGTGATGCGGATTGGTTTGAGGGCTGTTTGAGGGTGCAAACAGGCCCAAGAACAGGGCTGTCTCAAGGGACAAGGAGCTGGAGATTAGGCCAAGTTAAGGAGGCTCCTCACAGGCCTATGTTGAAGGCAATTCAAGAGCACTGAGATGCTGGAGTAAAGACAGTTAGGACACTTCTATTTGAGCTGCAGAGAGAAGCTACTATTGCGTGGGAAAAGAGGCTGCGTATGAGCTGTGTGTAGGGCTGTTAGGTCAAGTATCTACAGGAGCCTAATCAAGGTTTTCTGGACAGCAATCAAGGTAAGGAAATCTATTTTTGGGTGAGTTGTAGATGACAGCTGAACTGTGATAGGCAGTGGGCTTAATTGATGAATCTGTTAGGACTATTGCAACAATCATAACTCAAATCAGTTACATTGGCATTGCTATGTGCTAGGCCATAGGCCATATCACCTTAGCAAGCAACCTTGGTATCTTAGGATGAATGTTGTCAGTATATAACAACGGTATGCATAGTGCAGCAGTATGGAAGATGCAGCTCAGTGAGACACAGTGATGGCGCAGCATGGTGCAGCTCTGTGATGCTGGACATGGTATGCATAGTGCAGCAGTATGAAAGATGCAGCTCAGTGAGACACAGTGATGGTGCAACATGGTGCAGCTCTGTGATGCTGGACATGGTGCAGCACAATGACAGGTGCCGCATGGTGATGGAGTCACCTTGGAGGATCAGTTGAAGCAGCATGCCTACAACTGAGTTTAGTTAAGCTACTTCATGTGTCATCTTCTTAGAGATAATCTCTGCTCTTATTTAGATGAGTCAAAATGTTGACTTCTGATGTATATGTACTATCTCTCTCTCTCTTTGTTGAGCTATTGAAGAACATATAAGAAGAATTGATCAAGGGTTTCCCCACATTGGGGTTTGTCCCTGCCTAGCACCACATCTTGTGTCCT
This sequence comes from Pinus taeda, assembly GCA_000404065.3. Classification (NCBI taxonomy): domain Eukaryota; kingdom Viridiplantae; phylum Streptophyta; class Pinopsida; order Pinales; family Pinaceae; genus Pinus; species Pinus taeda. Next base: position 186,329 of record APFE030060049.1, read on the forward strand.
CTTGTCTTGGCTTGTCTTCTGCGATTCATGTTTATGTTCTATCTGCAATTTACTATTATGCTGATGTGATTGCTAATCTGGAAAAGATATTGAGCTAACTGTGAAATTGAAATAAATTGCTCTAAGCATAGAACATACCTAAAATTAACATGGTATCAGCACTGAGGTGAAGACAAAGCCTAAGCAAGAGCGAAAGAGCAATCACTGAAGACCTACATTACTAGATCCGTTGAGGGAAAGAAGTGGAACCGCGGATCCCCAAATCTGAAAATGGCATGGATACGGATACGGATATGCTAGGATCCGCATATGGTCAGTTAGCGACTTAGTTAACACAAAGTCGTGGGCGTTTTTCCTGTTGCCTTTAGTTCTAGTGGGTTTTGGAGGCGGATAACGCGTGACAGATCTTCAGTTAACAGTCAGTCGAGCCAACTCAAAACTTTTAATTACCCTTTCTACTACTGGTTAGCTGGTTAGCGTTAATCGAACTGCTGGTTAGCTGGTTAGCTTCAGTTTAACAATCGTTATAGATTCAATGCATTCTATAAAAGGTCGAAGATTCAAGAAATATGTGTGGCTCAGTCACGGTAGTCGAGCCGAGTGGGGGGAGGAGCAGAGTGAGTCTTAGTTGGCAGAGATGTGGGAACAGTCGTGGTCGGGTAGAATTGTGGGAGCGCTATCCTGTAGCAGAGTTGTTGAGCAGTGGGCATCGGGCAGAATCATGGGAGCGCTGTCCTGCAGCAGAGTTGTCGAGTAGTAGGCATCGGGCAGAATTGTGGGCGTCCACTTTGATTTAACTAAAAAGTATATGTAAGTGTTCGTTGGATCAATATTCTTTCTCAAATTTGTTAAGTATGTTGCATGTTTGTACATGGATTGTAGTAAATCATGCTCTCATATCTTGCCTTTTTTAGGGCATAGCTCGAAACATGTTTTTGAATTAACATTCAAACTCATATAATTGTAATGTCACTTTTGTTGAAAAGTGTAACTAGGTTCAGTCTTCATAATGACATGTAATTGTGACTTTTGTAGATGATGTAATGAAGAAAATAAAACTATTTTTGTAAGGCTTGTCCGTTGGGTTTCATGAGCAAGTGATTTTATTGTAGATGGTTCCCGTTGAGAGGCTTAGGATTTATCATTAGAGCTATAAAGTCAATGTCATGTATGGAGAAGCCCTACTTGGGGATATGTCAAATGTATTCTAGTCTATATGTGTTAAAATTGGCAACTAGGGCCAATCTCCATGTGGGCCATCTTATTTATGGCAACTGATATTTTTCTTGGACTCCTCTGATCGAGAGGTGTAGGATTGATCTAAAGATCATACGATTCCTATAAGTATTCATGGAGATATTGTTTTATTTGTGTTATGGGACAATTCGTCAAGGTCGGCCAGCAACCCAACTACCCCCACTTGTGCTCCACGTTTTAGTATAAATACAAGTGCCTTGCAAGTCATTTGTACACACAACTCTCTTGATGGAAAGAAGAGTCTCTAAGGGAAAAATGCAATCTTAGAGGATGATGCCCTAGCTCATGAAAGCCATACACTGTCCAAAGAAAGGTATAAAACGTAAACATGAAGATGATAATGATGCCCTAGCTCATGAAAGCCATACACTGTCCAGAGAAAGGTGTAAAACGTAGACATGAACATGATAATGATGCCCAAGCTATACGCTGTCTAGAGGAAGCCTAAAATGCATACATGAAGGAAATCTGGCTGCAGCAAAGAGGCTCCTATACACAGACTAACGAGGCTCCTATACATTGCCCAAACTTGCCCTTATATGCTGCCTAAAGGATGCCCTAACCACAGTCAAAGTAGGCTACTTAGCTGCAGCAAAGAAGGGAGATCTACCATTGTTTAGGAGAGCTTCTATACGCAGCAAGCTCCGCTGTCATGTGGAGGCCTTAAAGATCCCTAGCCGCAGCAAAGAGAAATTCCCTAGCCACAACAAGAAAAGAAAACATGGGGACAATGTGGAGAGCCTAGATTAGAGGCCGAGTTGCTGTGGGGATGCAGATTGGTTTGAGGGCTGTTTGAGGGTGCAAACAGGCCCAAGAACAGGGCTGTCTCAAGGGACAAGGAGTTGGAGATTAGGCCGAGTTAAGGAGGCTCCTCGCAGGCCTATCTTGAAGGCAATTCAAGAGTATCGAGATGTTGGAGTAAAGACAGTTAGGACACTTCTATTTGAGCTGCAGAGAGAGGCTACTACTGCGTGGGAAAAGAGGCTGCGTATGAGCTGTGTGTAGGGCTGTTAGGTCAAGTATCTACAGGAGCCTAATCAAGGTTGTTTGGACAACAATCAAGGTAAGGAAATATGTTTTTGGGTGAGTTGTAGATGAGAGCTGAACTGTGATAGGCAACGGGCCTAACCGATGAATCTGTTAGGACTATTGCAACAATCATAACTCAAATCAGTTACATTGGCATCGCTATATGCTAGGCCACAGGCCATATCACCTTAGCAAGCAACCTTGGTATCTTAGGATGAATGTTGTTAGTATATAACAACGGTATGCATAATGCAGCAGTATGGAAGATGCAGCTCAGTGAGACACAATGATGGCGCAACATGGTGCAGCTCTGTGATGTTGGACATGGTATGCATAGTGCAACAATATGAAAGATGCAGTTCAGTGAGACACAGTGATGGTGCAACATGGTGCAGCTCTGTGATGCTGGACATGGTGCAGCACAATGACAGGTGCCGCATGGTGATGGAGTCACCTTGGAGGATCAGTTGAAGCAACATGCCTTCAATTGAGTTCAGTTAAGCTATCTCATGTGTCATCTCCTTAGAGATGATCTCTGCTCCTATTTAGATGAGTCAAAATGTTATCTTTTGATGTATATGTACTATCTCTCTCTCTGCTGAATTATTGAAGAGCATATAAGAAGAATTAATCAAGGGTTTCCCCACATTGGGGTTTGTCCCTGGCTAGTGCCACATCTTGTGTCCTCTTGTTTTGGTTTGTCTTCTGCGATTCATGTTTATGTTCTATCTGCAATTTACTATTATGCTGATGTGATTGCTAATCTGGAAAAGATATTGAGCTAACTGTGAAAATTGAAATATATTGCTCTAAGCATAGAACATACCTAAATTTAACATGGTATTAGAGCTGAGGTGAAGACAAAGCCCAAGCAAGAGCGAAAGAGCAATCACCGAAGACCTACGTTACCGGATCCACTGAGGGCAAGAGGTGGAACCGCGGATCCCCAAATCCGAAACTGGTACGGATAAAGATACGCTAGGATCCGCGTACGGTCAGTTAGCGACTTAGTTAACACAAAGTCGCAGGCGTTTTTTCGGTTGACTGCAGTTCTAGTGGGTTTTGGAGGCGGATAACGCGTGACAGATCTTCAATTAACAGTCAGTCGAGCCAACTCAGAACTTTTAGTTACCTGTTCTATTGCTGGTTAGCTGGTTAGTGTTAATCGAACTACTGGTTAGCTGGTTAGCTTTAGTTTAACAATCGTTATAGCTTCAATGCATTCTATAAAAGGTCGAAGATTCAAGAAATATATCTGTGGCTCAATCACGGTAGTCGAGCCGAGTGGTGGGAGGAGCGGAGCGAGTCCTGGTTGGCAGAGACGTGGGAGCAGTCGTGGTCGAGCAAAATCGTGGAAGTGCTGTCCTGCAGCAGAGTTGTCGAGCAGTGGGCATCGGGCAGAATCGTGGGCGTCGGGCAGAGTCGTGGGTGTGGGCGTCGGACAGAGTCGTGGGCGTTGGCGTCAGTGAGAGTCGTGGGCGTCGGTGTAAGTCAGAGTCGTGGGCGTCTGATAGAGTCGTCTGCGCAGGGGCAGATAATGTTTCAGTAATGTTTCAATGTTTCAGTTTACGACATTAGTTTTTTAATAAGTTTTAAATATAACAATTTAATTAAAAAATTTAATAAAAATTATTTAATTATTTAAATCAATATATTTATGTTTAATAAACAATGAACTTATGTTTTGTATTTCATTTTAATTTTTTAATTTTTATAAGCTATAAGTATAACTTTATATTTGGTTGTTAAAAATTAAAATATTTTTAATTTTTATAAATAAAAAATATTTTATATGTATAACTTTATTTTTAATAATTAATCAATATGTTTGTATTAAATAGTTATATTTTTATTGTTTGTTAGTTTTTAAAATAAGGTGTATATATAATTTTTTATTTATTTAAATTTTAAATTATTTGTTATAAAAATAATAATTTAGAATTTTATATTTTTTGTAATTTTATTTTGCCTCACATATGCATTTATATATCTATTAGGAATAACAACTTAGAATTTTGTTTTGAGAATGATAATTTTATTAATTTATATTTTATTATAAATGTAGGTGTGATAAACATGGAACCATCACACCATGAACCCAGTGGAGGAATAAATGTCAATAAGGATCCAAGATCTCCTTTATGGCAGCGTGTGGAAATTTTTGGCAAGAACTCTGGTGGTGGTTCGTACAAATGGAGATGTAGTGAATGCAATAGCATTAGAAATGGCTCATACACTAGGGTGAAGGCCCATCTCACTGGGCAAACTAAAACAGGTGTGTTAGTATGCAATGGTCCAAATGGTCCAAATGGCCAACCTGGGACAGGTTTGAGTCCTGCAAAAGTTAAGTTTTATGCATCTTTGTAAGATGCCGCTGATAGAAAATTTTGCAAGGAAAACTCCCTATGCAAGCCTCTACAACCAAGTCTTCATTGCCATCTACACCAACTTTGACAATTAATGAAAGACCTACTCTAGGACCTTTTGAAGCATCATTCAATAACTAGGGTAAAGAAGTTGCAGATGAGCATGTTGCTCGTTGCATCTATGTAAATGGTCTAGCATTCAATTTGGTGCGCTCTCCTTATTGGCAACAAATAATTAAATCAGTGAATGAAGCACCAAAAGGATACGAGAGCCCCAGGTATGAAAAGGTACGCACCAGTTTGTTAACATTGGAAAGACAATTTGTGGATAGACAATTACAATCAATCCGTGATACATGGGCAAAAGCAGGGTTATCCATCGTTTCTGATGGATGGAGAGACCAAAGAAATCACCCTTTAATTAATGTTATCACAATTTGTCCCCAAGGAGCAATGTTTTTGAAGGCCATTGATTGCAGTGGAGTGGAAAAAGATGCAATATTCATCTCCATAATTCTTATTGATGCAATAGAAAGTGTGGGGTCACAAAATGTTGTCCAAGTTATCATAGACAATGCAAAGGTTTGTAGAGCAGCAAGCCTGATTGTGGAGGGTCAATACAATCACATTTTTTGGACTCCATGTGCAGTGCATTCATTGAACCTTATGTTAGCCAAGACTGGTGAGATTCAGTGGATCAATGAAATATATGTAGCATCAAAGGAGATCCAAATGTTTATCACCAATCACTCAATCCATATATCGGAGTTTTGCAAAGTTGGGGCTACTAAAGGTACTCCATTTTTAATCAATGTTATGCATTATGAATTCTCAATTTTAACGTTCAATTTATTTTATGTCTGATTTAAGATTTGGCTTTTCAATATGTTTATGTAGGTTGCCGAAACTTGTTTTGCTTCCCACACTTTAGTCATAAAGAGGCTTTTGGAGGTCAGACAAGCATTACAAGCAATGGTCATTGACCCTCTTTGGGAATCATGGAGGACTTCAACTTCTGATAGATAACAAAGAATAAAGTCTATCATTCTTGATGATGCATAGTGGGACAAGGTCCAATACCTTTTGCAAGTCACAAAACCAATTCTAACCATGATCATGGTATTTGACACAGATATGCCTTGCGTGGGGGAAGTCTATGAAAACATAAATAGTATGTTGGAGAAAATATGGGAAATTATCAAGGCAAGTGAGCATGACCCCTTTGAAGTATTTTACAATGAAGTAAAAGACATAGTTACAAAAAGGTTGAACAAAATGACCACGCCAGTACACCTTTTGGCGTATGCACTACACCCTAAATACTACCATTCCAAAATATTGTCTTTACCTAGTAGAGCAGCTGCTAAACAAAGATTCTGAAGTGGTACAGGGATATAAGACATCTTTGAGGAAAATATATAGGGAAGTTGGAATTGTAAAGGAAGTACGCGAGGAATTTGGAGCATTTGTACAATCCACTGCGATCTTTTCAGATCCACTAGCCATGGATGATCAGGGGCATATGGATCCTATTACTTGGTGGGGCTTCCATGGTGGAGATATCACTTATCTCTCAACTCTAGCCACAAGGTTGTTATCGCAGGTTGCCAGTTCCTCATCGGTTGAGACGAACTGGAGTACATATGGCTTCATCCATTCGGTAAAGAGAAACAGACTGGGAGTAACGAAGGTTGAGGATCTCGTATATGTCCATTCCAACCTTTGCCTTCTATCACATTCTACTTCAGAGTATAAAAAAGGTCCACGTAGGATGTGGGATGTGGAACCTGAGATATCTGACTTGAACATGACATTGAATGCTATGACTCACCTTAATCTACTTGAGGATGCTACACAACCATTTCCTACTTCTGCAACAACTTTTAACATGACTGGTGCATGATCGTCTACTATTCATGATGTAGAGTTGCAATATGCAGATGATGATGATGTAGACCCATTTCATGATTTCTAGACATGCCTACTCTATATTATCATATTAGATTAGTGATCAATGATCATTGATGAAACATTTATTTTGTATTTACTACTATCGTCTTTGTATGGGGCAAGATGCATCATTTTAGTGTTCAGATTCATAAATTATCTAATAATTTTAGTTCTAATGTTGTGATTCATGAACGGTTTTGATTTTAAACATCAAATGTATTTTCTAAAAGTTAAAAAAATATTATTATATATTTTTGTACTTGTCGTATTCTCGCCATATTCGGATCTCGACTTTTCAAAAATCTAGCGGATCCGTATCTGTAGCTCGGTCCGAATTCGGGTTCGTATTCGTATCTTGGTAACTTAGCAGAAGACAGTTGGAAAGGACAAAAAGGCTCAATGGGTTCTTCATCCCTCTTCAAATTCACCAAGGTGAAGTCGAAGCAGAGAATAATATCCGAATGGCGTAGCAGAAGCTTCTGATGGCCTACCTAAAGATCGCTTCAATGGGAAGTTCGGATCTAAGGGTAGAAGGAAAAGCAGATACCTTGCTTGCAATAAGTTTGACCATTATGCGAAGGAGTGTCCGAATGGTCGGGACACATTACTTGATGTTAACAATCATTCCAGGGACATTTTCAATGATCAGAGGAATGACAGGTAATACATGACATCAAGGAAATGGTCGACTTTTCAAAGAAAGCAAGGAACCCCAGGTATGAAGAATCAAATGTTGTTATATTGGCCCTCTCCTCTAGTCTCCTTGGGAATCTGTAGTGCTTCATGGCACTTCATCAGATAGAAGGGTGCTCTCTCAAACTTGGTAGGGATGGAAACAAACGTGGGATTATACTTGGAGTCAATGCTACCTATCCCGAAAGGGTGTAGGGAATGTTACCCCTCAATTGAATGAGGGTAACTCGATTCATTTACAAGAATCTCTTTATGTACCTGATTGCAAGAAGGACCTGGTGTCCATTTCGGCAATGGAAGTCAAAAGTTTCAAGGTGACATTCATCGATGGAAAGGTACGTGTTTTGGAATTTTCAAAGATGCTTTTATTTAGGGTTGGCAATTTGTATCAAGTTGTAGGAAGTCCATTGGGGACCATGTCAGTTGACACGTCTCTCCTATAGCATTGAAGGTATGCTTATTATGGGGTGTTACCCAATGTGAGTCAGATGGTGACTGGGATGCCTGAATTCAAGAAGAGCATGAACGTACATGTTTGAGATGTATAGAGGGAAAATATTACAAGGGGATCATTCCCCTCATGTAGCAGGTCCACATGTTTGGAACAACCCGAGGGGTTTGAGACTCATGATCGGGAATCTCATGTATGCATGTGGAAGAAAGCCCCCTATGGCTTGAAGCAAAACACCCCGGGCTTGATATGAGAGGATTGATAGGTGTCTAATGAAGCTGAGATTCACTAGGAGTGAAGCCGATCCAAACCTTTGCTTGAAGGTTGTGGATGATAGACCTCTCATATTGGCACCTTCTGAGGACGACCTCTTTCTGACAGGTGCAGACCCTCTCATTTGCAAAAATAAGAGGGAGTTGGATTCCGGATTTGGAATGGTGAACTGCAAGCCCGTGACTACCTCGATGGAGCTTAACTTTCAGAAGTTATGTGGTAGGGATGCTGGACTTGATTTAGGAAATGCCTCTGAGTTTCATAAACTCATTCTAGCATTGATGCTTTTGGTGAACTCCCATCCGGATATATGTTTTGCAGTTAGCATGTTGAGCTCATATATGGTCAAGCCTCACTCGATTGGTGCCAAGAATCTTCTGAGATATCTTCGGGGCGCAATCTCTCATGGATTGAGATAGACTACCGGAAATGTGAAGCTGCATGATCATTCGAATGCTGGCTGGGCAGGCAGTGTGGAGGATCGCAAGAGCACTTCTGAGTGCTGGTTCTCTTTGGGTTCTGCTACGGTATCCTGGATGAGAAAGAAGCAGAAGACGGTTGCTTCGAGCGCCGCTGAGACTGAATACATAGCTACAAGTATGACCTCATGTGAAGCTGCTTGGCTGGGGAAGCTCTTTAGTGAGCTTTTTTTTACACATGATGGATACCACCGTGATCTTCGGTGTCAGGAGGGGATTCAATTATTGAGGAATCTCATATTCTATGATCACTCCAAGCATATAGACATCAAGTACCACTTTATCTGGTATATGGTACATCGATGAGCAAGAAGTCTCCATCACATTGGGACTGATATGCAGGTCGCCAACATTCTGTCAAAGCCCCTTAGAAAGGTCAAATTTGTGACTTTCCGAGAACGACTAGGAGTCGTGGAGAGACTCTCTCCTAAGGGTCCTATATGATATGGACATTGAGCTCTAGGAGCTTCGGGGGGCTTCGGGGTACATCGTGGAGTGATGAGCAACCATAGGGTGAGTGGTCTAGCCTTCCCCTAGTGGTTTGCTATGTAGGCAGGATGAGTTGTTCATCCCTCTCTTGCTGAGACACAATCGTAGGGTAAGTGGTTTAGCCTTCCCCTAGTGATTTGTTGTGTATAGGGTGAGTGGTTCAACCTTCCCTTGGGATACCCCTTGCGACATGTAGGTAGGATGAGTGGTTCATCCTTCTCCTGCTGAGACATCCTACCCATGTAGTCTGGGACTCATGGGAAGTACCTCTCATCTAGCCAATGAGCAGGGAAATGAGGATAGGGGCCATAGTAGTACCGATGGACGCATCGTGTTACTACCGTACTCCCTATGCTAGGATGATATTGATCTGGGATCAATGAAATTGACTTTGGGTCAGTATGAGTGGTTTGAGACACTCTCTTTTGATATTGATCTGGGACTAATGAAATTGACTTCGGGTCAGTATGGGTGGTTTGAGACACTTTCTTTTGATATTTATCTGGGATTAATGAAATTGACTCCGGGTTAGTATGAGTGGTTTGAGACACTCTCTTTTGATATTGATATGGGATCAATGGAACTGACTTTGGGTCAGTATGAGTGGTTTGAGACACTCTCTTGTGATATTGATCTTGGATCAATGAAACTGACTTAGGGTCAGTAAGAGTGATATAACTCACTCTCTTTTGGAATTGATCTGGGATCAGTAAGAGTGGTATGGCACACTCTCTTCATATGGGACTGACTTCGGGTTAGTAGAGAATGGTATGAGACATTCTCAATCAATTCTTCTTCTTCATGGTTCAGCAGAGTAGTGTAAAGCAGCGCAGGGCGTTGATGGAAGAGATAATACAGTCTAGCAGATGGATAAGTGGATGGAGTTCTCCCTAGTTGAGAGGGAGTGTTAAAATTGGAAACTAGGGCCAAACTCCATGTGGGTCATCTTATTTCTGGCAGCTGATATTTTTCTTGGACTCTTCTCATCGAGAGGTGTAGGATTGATCTAAAGATCATCTGATTCCGATAAGTATTAATGGAGATATGAATTTATTTGTGTTATGGGACAATTCGTCAAGGTCGGCCAACAAACCAATTGCCCCCACTTGTGCTCCACATTTTAGTATAAATACAAGTGCCTTGCAAGTCATTTGTACACACAACTCTCTTGAGATTTCTTCTTCTCCATTTGTTTTGGGTTTTAGTGGAAAGAAGAATCTCTAAGGGAAAAACGTAGTCTTAGAGGATGATGGCCTAGCTCATGAAAGCCATACGTTGTCCAGAGAATGGTCTAAAACGTAGACATGAACATGATAATGATGCCTTAGCTATACACTATCCAGAGGAAGCCTAAAACGCAGTCATGAAGGAGATATGGCCGTTGTAAAGAGGCTCCTATACCAGTGTTGTTAAAATCGCGATATTATCCTATAATCGCGATATTTTCAACAAAAAGATAAAATCACGCTTCGTACTCGAATAAATTTTTTTTTGCCCGATTTTTTTGAAAAAATCGTGATTTTTTGGGAAAAAATTGTGGGAAATTTTTTTATTATTATCATTTTTTTTTTGAGGAGGAGGAGGTGACCCAAGCTAACCCTTGTCACAAGTAGAGGACGTGGTCTACCTCCTGTAGCTCCTAGTTCTTCAGCTTCTAGAGTACAGCAGACTCCATAGTCTATTGCGGCCTGCCAACTCCACCGACATCTGCATCTATAGGGGCAAAGGAAATCAGTAGTATTAGACTTTAGTTATTTGGTTCATTTCATTGTATATGACTTTATGACTCATGATATGAGATACATTATTATATTTTTTGTTGATATTTTGAGGTTGAGTTGGGACTTAGGAGTCAGGACTTACTATTCAGGACATGATTCACTGTTATGTGTGATTTTAGCACTAGAAATGATATTAAACATCTTATATATTAATTCTTTTATCATATTTATGTGTCAACGTATTTATTTTATGTTGTAAATGGTTTAGATATTAAAAAATTTGAAAAAGAAATGAATATTTTTGTACCAAACGATTTTTTCCTGATTATTACAATTTTTCCTCGCGCCGATATTATCCCGATAATGATTAGTGCAACATTGCTAGAAACAACTTCTGCCACCGCGGGACAGTTGTTTTCTACTGCTATCGGCTGATGTCTTTTAGTCCTCCTGTGATCTGCACTCACCCTCTGATACCATGTTGAAGTTTCTAATTTTCCTTAGTTTAGAAACCCTTCATGCACTTTTTTTTATTTATTCCTACTTACTTGTTATTTTCTTTAACAAGTTATTTACAAAGTAAATACTGAAAATAAACACTAGCGCATTCTCAACATATTACAGATCAACAACTAAAAGAAACAAGAACAAACACACCTCATGACACCATTATTTTTGGACCAATGTCCCTGGAAAAACCCAAAGCGGGAAAACTGATGGAGCTATCTAAGTGTTTTCTTATTAAACAATATCAGAGTACAATCTGGGTGCCGAAACTAGTCTACTCAACAAATAATTTCCTTAGCAGCTATATTTCACAGTTTGAGAGAAATCTCTTGGCTGAAACCCCGGAAAACCCTTCCGGCAGCTCCTCAGCACAAAACTGTTGTGCAACCCCAGCATCTACCCAATTTGGACTACGTCAGCCCCTCTCTATTTCACGCTAGCCTTGCGTTAGCCCCAGGAGGCCTTGCGTTAGCTCTGAGGGCTTTTGCGTTAGCTACGCTGGCCCCTCTAGTGCTTTGCGCAACACTTGGCTGCCTCTGCGTGGCCCTGCGTGGCCCTGCGTGAGCCCTTCTTGGCTCTGCGTCACCCTCCTTGGATGCTGCGTTGCTCTCCCAGCACAGTCTCTGCCTTCTCTATTTCTCTATACTCAATGCCCCTCAGCTGCTCTCCCGATCATTGATTCTATCTCTCTTAGCAAACCTCGCTCTAAAGAATAGAATAATTGATCATCTGGTGTATTCTTCAACTGACCCTCAAGCCTCCTCTTATACTTTTCCTATTGACATTTCAACGGCCGAGATTAAGTCCCTAATCAACGGCTAAGATTAGATCTGGCTTGATCCATGTCCTTTGAACCACTCTAACACAGAATCATATTAATATACATTAATATTTTATTTTCCCTAAGTTTAGGCTTAGTGACTCCATTAAAAATATTAATTATTTAATATCTCATGATCTGTTTAGAATCTGTCCAAACCCTTTCTGGGTATTGGAGATCTCATGTGCCCCAACCTCTCCACCAAATTTCGTGGCTAGAGCACATCCAATGCTACCCCAAATCAACATAAGCTTCTGTTTTTCTGTCCTCAAACTCCTCCTTCCTTCGCTAGAAAGATGATTCTTGAGATGATCTGGTTGCCCAAATGAGGAAAAGAGGTCTCATATATATAGCTTCCAAAGGGGGTCGAATGGGTGCCTTCAAGGGCCAGACTGACTTGATTGAGGGAGCCAACTTGAAACTTGTGGGGCCATAAATGTAAATGTAAATTTTCCTTTTCTTTTATTAATGAAAATACTGATCATGGCTACTAAATTTCCAACAATCAATGAATAAATTCAGCTGCTGCAATACTCGACCTCTCCCCAAATAAATTCAAGTGCTGCAATAATTTGACCCCTCTCCACAAATAATTCCAATTTTTGCAATACTCGGCCTCTCTACAAAGAAATCAAGCTGCTGCAATAACTCCACGAATAAATTCAGATGCTGCAATATTCGACCTCTCCACAAATAAATTCAGCCAACTTGACACTTGTGGGGCCATAAATGTAAATTAAATTTTCCTTTTCTTTTATTAATGAAAATACTGACCATGGATACTGAATTTCCAACAATCCACGAATAAATTCAGCTGTTGCGATACTCAACCTCTCCACAAATAAATTCAAATGCTGCAATAATTCAACATCTCCACCAATAATTTCAATTTTTGCAATACTCAGCCTCTCCACAAATAAATTAAGCTGCTACAATAATTCGACGACTCTGCATGAATAAATTTAGCCGTTGCAATAACTCAGCCCCTCCATGAATAAATTTAGATGGTGCAATATTTGACCTCTCCACTAAAAAATTCTGCCCAACAAAATAATTTCAGCCTAGCAAGATAAATTCTTCCCAACAAGAGGAATTCGACCCAACAAGATGAATTCAGCCTAGCAAGAGAAATATGGCTCAACAGGATAAAGTCGGCCCAGTAGAATAATTTCGGCTCCCCTAGATAAATTCGGCTTGGCAAGAGAAATTCAATCCAAAAGGATGAATTCGGCCCAGTAAAATAAATTTAGCCCTCTAAGAGAAATTTGGCCCAACAAGATAAATTCGGCATAGTAGAATAATTTCGGCCCAACAAGATGAATTTTGGCACAATTAAACTCAGCCTTTTATACAAATATGATCTCTTGCAATAATTCTCAATTTTCTCATTGACAAATTTTAACAAACAGTTTGAATGTAAACGATCTCTCAGATGTTTTGTCAAACAGTTTGCATGTAAGCATTTCTGTGAGTTGCTATAGAGCAGGAGATCTTCCTGAAGCAACTTTGCTTCCTTTTATAATTACGGTCTGTTCAATATGGATTTGCCAGGAAGAATTTGTGCTAGCGTTTATGGCCTCCGAAAGAGCTAATTCGGCCACACATCGGACTCAACTTCTAGATAAAATTCAGCTAGGGCTTCAACTTGGAACAAAAATTTCATGTTCTTGGAACAGATGATAAATCTTCCACTGCTAAATCCCTCAGGTTGGCAGGAGAACCAACTTTGATACCATTGTAATATTGCATAATCTTTTTAAACTAGATTCTTGAAATATTTACTTAGAAAGATACACATGAATTTATTTCCCAAAACATAATAAAATTGCACAATTTTGTGCAATAGAAATTACTAGCACTTCAATAAATCTACAATGTAAAAGCCTAGAAATTAGAGAGAGATGCTGCAACTCAGAATTAACACGAGAAATAGGAGCAAAAACTCAGCCTTATTTTATTAAGGATAAATATGGAATTACATGCGAATGCTTTGATTTTAAAACTTGAAACAGATTTGTTAATGACCCCTACTACATGGCATCTAAGTTACTGGAAATGCCTGGAGAATTTCTCTGAAATGCCTTTCCTACGTTCAACATACGATCTGCCATCAAATGTCTTGAAAACTTATTTGGACCATATCTGGGTTTCGGAAGCTCCGGATCTGGTTTTGGAAATGTATTTGGAGTTTTTAAATTTTTTTGGATCCGTTTTTGGATTTTCAGAAATGGATACACCCGCAAAAGATAAATCATGTTGGGAGCACCTCTGAGAGACCGTCACTGAAAATTAAGCAGCCAATTGGGCACCATCCATTTGAGATTGCACTTGCAAGGAAGAGGCAACCAAAAACAAATGGTTGTATAGACAGTCACTTGATAAATAATAAATTCACATGAAGAAGAATCCATTGGACTGTTGTAAATATCAGTTCTAGGGACATCTAGTTAGTACACCATGGGGAAGAATACTAGTTAAGTTGGACACCAGCCATATTAATGTTGTTAAATTTAGGTATGTTCTATGCTTAGAGCAATTTACTTCAATTTTTCATATTAGCCCAATAACTATTCAGATTAGCAATCACATCAGCATGATAGTAAAGTGCAGATAGAACATGAAATAAACAGAAGACAAGCCAAGACAAGAGGACACAAGATGTGGCACCAGCCAGGGACAAACACCAATGTGGGGAAACCCTTGATTAAATCTTCTTATATTCTTCAATAGTTCAGCAGAGAGAGAGAGTATAAAAATACAAATCTGAGATTTTACTACAGCAGCAGTAAGTCCATCTTTCTGCTAATGATGACTGATCTAAGATGCAGTCCTGACAACATTCAATAAGAGTGTTGTTGCATATCCCTTTTGGTAGATCATCAATCTAGTGCAACATTCCTCTGATTGCCTGCTCCCGCAGTTTTGGTTAAGGCACAAAGTGCAGCCCTAAGTAGCCCTTGCTATGGTGCTATGGCCTGTGGCCTAGCACATAGCAACTCCTGTAGCAAATGTCCTCAAAACATCATCAATCGAATGCTCAAAGCATCTCTTAAAAGTGCTGTAGACTTCTTGCTGCACTGCTGCAATTCTGGGACTGGTTAGGACACCAATCACAGTCCCTAACAGCTCATCAAACTGGCCCAGAATTGCTTTCCCTTGCTACGGCTGTCCTCCAATAAGATGCTGCCCTCCATGCTGCTCCTTTAGAGCAGATTCAAGCCCAACGTAAGGACTGTCCACGCTACAGCAAGTCCTCCTAACCTTGGCCTCCAAGATCAGGGTCTTGTTGACTGCTGCGTGTCAACTACCCATAGCAGTACACCCCCTTTTTTCCCAAAAAGGGACAGCGCTTGATCGAGATGTTCGTGCCATTCAGCAGTCATAGTCATTCCCCTGATCTTATTAAAGTTGTAAACCCAGTCTGCATTTTGATGTAAATAATCTTAGCAGAGCTGAGTCATGTATGTAAATTGTCTAGGTGGACCTAATTTACTAGTGGTAATCTTCATTCCGGAAGGTTTTTCGTCTCACCGATCCATGATCGGCAGGGTTTTCCTTCAACCTGACCCCAAAGCCGGAATGAATTTTATCGTTAGAGTCTTAGGAGAATCCTAGTGTGTTAATCTG
>APFE030060049.1:202823-214785 GCA_000404065.3 Pinus taeda
TTATTTGACGGTTGAAGTGAGCTGTGCAGGAAACCCTTGAGGATCAGTGGGTGTTTGGGGAAGTTCTAGGCTGAACCAGCCAACTCCCATAAGCACTTTTTGCAGAGCCCAGCTGGTTTTGATCCTGGGTTAATCATTTAGTCTTTTTTCTGAACTGCATGAGAGATTTTCCTAAAGCATTTCATTAGCTATCTGAAGTTCTCAAAATTTTTCAATAATAACTGATAAATCTGGCTTTATAGAGCTAAAATTTTAATTTTTGTTTTTGATCGATCTACAGGATTTCGTTCCAAATTTTTGCATATTATTTCTGGGTCTTCTGTTTGTGAGATTTGCAGGCTGCAGGGTTCTCAAAATCTTTTAAAGAAATTTCAAGGTCTCTCAGAGCTGTCTGCTACTCAGGGTTTCACTTACTGAAATTTATGCTGTTCATATTAACCAGACAAAATCAAATTTTTGGGATGTATTGACGTGGGTCTGCCTGCGTGGAATTTTTCTGCTTGCCATCAGCGCCAATAAAAGAAAAATAGTTTGTCTGCTGTCCAGCGTGGGCATCAGCGCTGATATCTTCAAAACTCCATTCACTTGCACGCTGCCTTGCACAAGCAAAATCGTGGGTATCACATTTCTGTCCTGTTACTGCAAATTCGTGTGTAATAGCTGTTGCCTGAACCAGCGTGGGATTTCAACGTCTACCACCAAAGGCGGATCACCAAAACGCATTTTTTTTGAGACAACGCTGCAGCCAGCTTAAGTCTTTTCCACTCCAAACGCTGCTGCTCTTACTGCCGTCAACCATCAACCACAAAACGCAAACAGCCAATCCACCTGCGTTCTGCTCCACGTTTCTGCTTGTTCCGCCGTCTTGCATACAGAAAATCAGTTAAATTTAAAGCCCGATTCAAGGTGAACGCTGTTTTGATTGGTAAGCCAGGGTCAGCGTTAAATCTCCCCTTCGATCTACACCGACAACTGCTCGTCGGCCTCAATCTGTGCATTTGCTTCATTCCAAGCGTTACCAAACTGCAGTGAGGACGCATTTTGATAGCATACACGAGCCACGGAATGTTCAAGGTTGCACGCGCAGGTAAAATTCTCCACGGGTTGGCTTTTATGCGTAATACGGTAAGTTTTTCTTACGGCAAATCCTCATTTCATTTTTTTTAAACATCAACGTAAATCAAAAATCGTTTTCCCTTTTATTTGTTTTGTTTAGTTACGACTTCATTTTTTAGGTTTTAATTTCATATGTATGTATGCATGAAGATTTTGGGTTTTAATATTTAGATTTTAAATTTTTTTTAGTTCTAGTTTAGTTTTATTTAAAAAATTAAAAAAAATTTCATAAAAAGGGTCTTTAGGGTTTTAGTTAGGGTTTTAAGATTTTTCATTTAATTTAATTTAGTTTTAGTTTTGATTTAAAATATTTTTTTATTATTTGTTTTTGGTTTTAGGAAAACTAAAAATTAAAAGAATCAAAAAATTAAAAAAAATATAAAAAAGAAAAAATCATAATTTTTTTTTCTCTTTATTTAAAGAATAGTTTTAGATTTTAAAGTTTTGTTTTTTTACCTAAAAACATAAAAAATATTTATTGTGGAAATACTTTTGCCAGTTGAAAGTCTAAGCCTGGTAATTTTGTCACGTTCTATTTTTCTTGCTAAGACTAAAGTTTTGATGTGGGATTAATGTTTATCATTTATGTGATTTGGCATGCTTGAATATAATATCTGGTTAATGTGCAAATTTACATGGTTGTATCTTTCGAAGTTTATTTTTGCCAGATCATCGTTAAACACATTGTGAATTTACTGGATATCTTGCATTGTTCAAAGTTATTTGATGATAAATGATTGTTGTGAACAGTTAACATTTCTGCAATATCTATTAAGTGATCGTTTCACCATCAAACCCATAAGGCACTGGTCCATCAAATTAAACAAATCCATTTAGTGCTTTTCTCTTTCGTGTCTCCCAAACCAACTGGTCCCCAGTTGGTCGTCTTTTTCCTTTCAGGGTCTACCCCCCTTAGCCGTGGGAGACAGGCTTAAACGGAGAGATCGGGGATTAGAGTGACAGCCCCGCTCTGAGCGTTGTCGTGACAATCTGTGCGACAACAGGCCTCAGCCTTACAATCAGCAACTCGGACCCTTGAAACAATCCTCAAATGACCTTGCTGATTAGGCGTCTCCTTGCTGCAGCAAGGGCATCCTCTTGCTGTAGCTAACCCTTCATTTGACTGCAATTTCAGGTCTCTATATCACTGCAGATTTAGGGCTGTCTTAACAGTGAATTAGGGCTCCTTTATGACTGTGCTTAGGGCTTCTGTAGGAAGCATATAGGTCCTCCCTTGACTGCGTCCTAGTCTCCTTCAGGATTGCGGATTAGGGCACCTTCAAGACTGTGATTAGGGCCTCTTCCTTGCTGCTAGTTAGGCCTCCTTAGACCGCGGCTAGTGCACCCTTAAATCTGAGGCTTTATCTCTTCCTTAACGCTGCCAGAATTCTCCTTCAACTGCGGCCAAATCTCTCCTTTATCTGTGGCCAAGTCTCTTTCTTGCAGCTAGGGTAAGGCTAGATCTCCCTCCCTTTAGGACTGTGGCTAGGGCACTCCTTCTAGATCTCTCTTTCACCAAAACCCAAACAAATGAAGAGAGATCACAAGAGATGAGTGTGTGACAAATGACTTGAAGGTCACCTCTATTTAAAGTGCAACGTTGAGGATAAGTTGGGGTAATTTGGTTGCTGGCCGACCTTGACAAATTGTCAAATAACACATATAAATTCATATCTCCATGAATACATGTCGGAATCGGATGATCTTTAGATCAATCCTACACCTCTCGATGAGAGGAATCCAAGAAAAATATTAGTTGCCATAAATAAGATGACTCACATGGAGTTTGGCCCTACTTTCCAATTTTAACAAATGTCAACAATCATAACAAGATAAAAATTCGCCCATATAAATAAAAATTATATTATCCAAGAAAATAAAAGGATTATAATATCTATTTATTATTGAAAGGCTGTACCGTATAAAAGATAAGTTAAAAGGGAAGAAAAGATTCAAAATCAAAGGTCTACAATGAGAGTTTTCAAGTTATAAACCAAAATTGTAAAGAATTATTATTAATTTATTATTACAAGGAGAAGGCTTATTAGATCATCAAATTGACTTATCAAAATCAAGTGATAAGAACAAGGTGATTTTAAAAAGGAAAAAATAAAATAAAAAGTCATCCATTTTAAATAAAGTATCAAAGCTAAAGTAAAATATTATAGTACCAAAGAAACTATTAAAAAGAAGGAACTCATTGAAACACATCATTGGTGGGACCTTTGAAGTCACTAATTATATGGAAGTAAGTTTGGGTTATTAATAGGATTGAGAAAAATAAGCTATTATTTCAAAAGTTTTAGGAAACGAGGGATTTGGATTCATTTAGAGGTTGCTCATTTTGTGGGATCAAAGGGTTTAAAGTTTAAACTTTATAGTAAAAGATGAATGGTAATATGAAATTCTTATTTTGTTATATATATGTGTGTGTGTGTGCCGTTTCCTTGCCGTATTGTATCCGGATTTTTTGGAAATTTGTCGTATCTGTTTCAAACCCCTATTTGTATCTGTTTCGGTGCAACTTAGCATGGCATGCTTGGCTGGATAATAAACTGATGCTGTAGCCTCAAAGATGAATGCAGCAACATGGAACTTGGCCCCCTAAATTCTTCTTCTCCAAACTTTATGCTCCTGTGAGAGATATGATAGACCTCTCGTGGTTTCCACATTAAGCCCTAGTGAGTGGATCTGATTTGATCCCTCCTTTTTGAGTGGCTAGGGTATATGATCTCAATACCGAAGCCCCTTGACTAGATCAGCTAGGGTGGATCACTTACCACCAAAACTAACCCATTTTCACACAGGCTCTCACCCAAACAAGCTCCAAGAACTCAACTCAATAACGCCAACAATAATCCAAATATGCATGCCTAAGGAGTGAGCTTTCATCTCCTTTAATAGTTGTGGACTATCGGAGTACCATGAGTCTTTTTCTTCTTTTATTAAACTAATTTATAATATTCTTTTTCTTTAGTCACTTTTTAATTAAATTAATTTCCAGATATTACATCATTACTTTTTAATCTGTACACTGTGGGAATGGCTAGGAAACTGAGTTAGTCTCTGTTCTCAATGCTCGGAAAAAGGGACATTACAGTAAAATTTTAGAATAAAATTTGCATTATCATATTAAAGCTTGCTATCTGGCAAGTGTGGAAAGGGATGCCCAATTTTTTGCGTTCTTACCATCTTCTCAAGAGAAAATATATTCTCCAGATATAATAAAGGTAAAGCAATATTGAGTTTCTCTGGAGGATGACATGTTCACTAGTTAGATGATACAGTCACCGTAAGGAGTAATTTCATGATTTACATGTTATTTATTTTTATATGTTTGAAACTCACATAATCATATACTTTGAGTAGTCAGCTGATGTGGAATGGTTCTTGAATATTGCCTTTTATTTTGAATTGCAACTATTTCCGTGTAACTTGCTTTGTCTATTAAGAGTGAATATTAGTTTTTGAACATTAGAGGGAAAGTCTATTTTGGGTTTGCTTAAGTTTGTAAATTTGTTCCTTTGCTGGGTGATATGTGAAAGTGAACAGAAGCAAATAGAGCAGAAGGAGCTCACAGCAGAAGACGATGCCAAATTTCAGGTAGTAACACTTCTTGTTTCTTAATTTTCATCTTATGGCAACTGAGCTGGAACACAAGAAATGGACATTGTAATATGGGTTAAATATTTGCAAATGTTATATGTTATTCCAGTATTTTTAAATTTATCTTTTTTTTTTTTTAATCTATGAATGGAGATTTCTATTAATTTATTTGCTTCTTTTATGGTACAACAATCACTTTTATATATGCAAATTTGTCAAGCTTTGTTTGTTCTTATTTATGCTTTTATCCTTTGATTACAAGAATTTCAGGGTCTTGGTTGAACTAATGGAAGGGCTTTAATCTATAGGCTCAGATTCAGCGTTTTGAAGAAACTCTCAAGTCTAATCCTGAGGATCTTGAGGCTCTAGAGGTGAATGATTCCATCAAAACATTTTATTCTGTACTTTTCTATTGTTTTCTGAGGAATTTTTGAATAGTAATTCAACATATTATTGGTATTGAAGTACCATCATTTTTTTGGCTGTTGTCAGAGCTGTATACTGGTTGAGAATTAGAGAAGACAAACACTTAATGCTGGAGTTGTTTTTGCAATTTTAAAGGAGACACATTATAACTTACTATGACATTTTCTGCCTTGCTTGGTTGGGTTCAGCTTTTTTAGATGGACTAGGAGTATTTCATTGATGATCTAGAAGGACTTACATTCATTACATTTACATGAATAATAATACATGATTGTCTTCATTTTACATGACTTGTCTAGGGCTCTCAATTGGAGCAAAAATAATTCTTTGATACAAAAATACATCATTACAATATTTGACATAATGAAGACTGAACCTAGTTACACTATTTTCAACAATAGAGTGGCTTTCGTTGATGGAAAAGTTGTAGTATGGAGTAAGAGCTCAAGCATATAAAATGCTAGAATAATTAGGATTCGTGAAGGAAGACTCTACAAGTTGCTATCCCTTTCTGCTCAAGCTTTAGTTCACATTGAAATCAGCCCATGTGAACTTTGGCATAGAAGATTTGGTCATCTCCATTTCAAAATTCTTCCAACTCTAAGCTCTATAGTAGATGGAATCCCCAAACTGAAAGAAGATCACAAAGGTGTATGCAAGTGATGTGCATTGGGTAAGAACACCAAGATACCATTTGGAAACAGTGCTTCACGGTCAAAAGAAATCTTGGATCTTATTCATTTTCATGTCTATGGTCCTACGACTCTTAAATCACTAAAGGTCATCTATATTATGTCACATTTATCAATGATCATTCAAGGAAGACTTGGGTTTACTTAATGAAACCCAAGGATGAAGTATTTACTAAATTTGAAGAATTCAAAGCTGAAGTAGAGAACCTTACAAAAAGAAGAATCAAGATATTAAGATCCGGTTATGGAGTGTAAAGATTTTGCAAACCAGAATCTTATTGCAGCAACTAATATTATTTATCCTAATTATTAATTAATTAACAATTTATCTGCTGTGACAAATATCGAAATAAATAAACCACAACCTTCACAAATAAAATACTGCAGAAAAATAATGCGCTGGAAGATGAGAAATGCTAACAAACACACATACAAATAACACAATTATTTTGGACAAAAGTTTTTGGAAAAACCCAACTTAGGAAAACCGGTGCAATAGCTGAGGGTTTTATTATTGAAGAATTGTGAGAAATTTTGAGTACAATTGGATGCCGAATTCTGGCAATCCTACAGAGAAAAATACTAGTAAAAATACTAGGAATTTTCCTCACCCCACAAGCAATCTCCCGACACGACTTGCCTTCAGAAATTCGACTCTCTGATCCTCTCCGTCAGCTTCTGCGCTACCTGTTGGACGTCTATCCTCAGACTAGTCTTTGACGAAGTCATTCTGCCTTCTGCTGATTGGAAAGATGCTTCTTCGACACTCTGGGACTCCTTTCCAACCTCTAGAACTAAAAACGTCTCTCCCTCTTAGCAAATTGATCTTGCCTCTAGAGACTGTTGCACTGCCCTTGCATCAGCCTCTCTGTGGCTATTCTGCCTCTTTGCAAATGCACTCGTTGGATTTGGAATTCCTGCTCCAACCTCACTATCTCTGCCCCTCTCGCACTGCTTCGATCTCTAGCTCTCTCTTCAGCAACTGACTGCTGCTACTCTGGAAACCAATCTGCTTATAAATCGAACTACTCAAAGTGTCCTCTCCATCACCACATCGACATCCTCTTATAATCCTTTTTTGGAGCACCAACGACCAAGATTAAAACATAATCAATGATTAGGAACGTCTCTGGATCGATCCTTGTGAGTTTCTAGATGATTCACACCTTGACTTAATTATTACTAATTAATTAACCATATTTCCTAATTTTAGACTTAGGAAATATTTAAAAACTGGTTTATAATCTAATTAAGTCATTTCTAGACAGAATTTCCAGAAACGATTTCTGGGTTTTGGAGATCTCATTTATTCTAGCCTCTCCCCAAAATTTCGTGGCTAGAACACATCTGATCTACAAAAAATAACATTGAGAAGAATATACATCCAAGGAAATCATAGCTTTCTGTAAGGAGTCTGGGATTAAGAGGGAGCTGATAGTCCCATATAATCCCGAACAAAATGGAGTTACAGAACGAAAGAATCGATCCATTGTAGAAAGTGTAAAAGAAATGTTACATGATGAAGACTTACCGAAATTTTTGTGGGGTGAAGCTTCAAAGACAACTGTAGATATACAAAATCGAAGTCCCCACAGGTCTCTAGATAACAAGATTCCCAAAGAGGTGTTCAATGGGAAGAAATCATCTGTATTATCTCCGAATTTTTGGTTGTCCTCTATATATACATATACCTAAGGACAAAAGAAGGAAGTTGGATCCATCTAGCATGAAGGGAACCTTTGTGGGCTACAATAAATCTTCTAAGGCCGATAGGATCTACATAAAGGAAGGACACGAAGAGAAGTCAGCCAAGGTGTGATATTTGACAAAAGTATTGCATTCAAGAAATCAAAGGATCTCCCTATGGACTTTGATGATGAAGAACTTTCTGTATTCAAAGAAGTTACTAGGGAAGAAGAAGAATCAAACCATGAAGATGAAGGTCTTTGTGTACCAGTACAGCCTATGGTAATTCCCTAAACGAGAAAAACGAAGTTACTAGGGAAGAAGAAGAATCAAACCATGAAGATGAAGGTCCCTGCGAACCAATACAACCTGTGGTAATTCCCTAAACCAGAAAAGGACCTAAGTGGTTGAAGTCTACACTTCTAGATGCAAAAGGTCATGGAGAAGCTTGTAAAGACAGTAAACTGAAATTTCATGATTCGAAAACTGAAAATGCAAAACCGTAAAACAATGAAAACTTACCTGAACTGCTGACTGGTAAATTACTGTCTGCTCTCGTTCTCTGAAGTTGAATCGATTACTGGGAAACCAATTCCTCCCAGCCAATTCAGTAAGCTTCACTTACTGCCCCCGTGCCCAGAACCTCAGGTCAATTTCAGCTGCTTCCGTTCCTGTTTCGGTCTCCCTCTGCCCTCTCCGTTTTCTCCTTCTCTCCCCCGTTTTCCTTGGCCCTCTCAGTGGTTTTATACCGAGGGGTTCAGTGACTGCCTCCCAGCCTCCCCCACCGCTGATGCAGCACTCGACACCTCCCACATGCATTTCCTTAGATATTTATTGATCAGAGGCTGCTGTCGACTGCGCAGAGGTTTCAGTTATGGGTTGAAAGATCTTTTCAAAAGGGTTAGCCGAATGTTTCTTATATTGCTTTAATATAAGCTTCCATTTATTTTATGAACTTTAACTTTATACATATTCAAGTGTAAAACTTTATATTAATTTATAGCATTTAATTTATATTATTTAACTTATATTATTTACTTCTACTACTTTTTATTATTTAACTTATATTAATTTATAGCATTTAATTTATATTATTTAACTTATATTATTTACTTATACTACTTTTTATTATTTAACTTATATTAATTTATACCATTTAATTTATATTTTATATCACTTAACTTAGACGGATATGTAAATGGGTTGTTACATACACTCCCCCTTTGGAAAACTTCGTCCCGAAGTTAGAGTTTAGGCTCAGGGTTTTAATGGACAATTCTGGCTCCTTCCAAGTTCCCAAGCTATTCTAAAATCAACCTATCCTTCCTAATCTCTTCCGCTCCCATCCTATCTGTCCTCTACTGGAGTATGCCATGACGTCAGTTTTACTGACTCAACCATGCATAAACCCTAAGGTGACAGCGTCGGTTGTACCGACTTGATTCCCAGTAGGCATCCGACAGTCATCATCACACGTCTAGGGGAGCGTGACTCGCACAGTCCTCCCATGACTCCAGGGTTGGAGGATAAACGGTGGGCAACACCTCCACCCCTCCCAGTAGAACTTTAGGGTGAACACCCTATCATAGAATCACTTGGAGCTTTAATTGTTCTGAGGTTCTGTCATCATGTGGTTTTCCAGTAATCGATTCATCTTTACTTTACCTGCAATTATACACTCACTCATGCATTCGGAAAATGTGCATTAGCATATTCAAACAACCCATGTATTATTTAGTATAACATATTTTACCATTTTCTATGCATGTCCTTTGAATTCAATCTAAAAATGTAGTTGTTTCCCGAGTTCTATTGATCATTTTTGACATGTAAAAATAAAACAAGTTACAACATCTAAATTTCCATTAGAAGTAAAACCCTTTAACTCGCTTAACTTTCCTTTGGCAACTATCATTTAAGAAAATGAACCACATATATCGTTTTGGTATCCACGTACCAGCAGAAATTAAACATAAATTATGTCATACAATCTTATGTTTAATTATAATCATTCAAAATGGTTCTGGTTCTCTGATTGCAATGAAGTAAAATATACACCAAACATAGTTTAAAATCCTTCAAAATTGACATAGCCTAGGGTATCTTTGACATATGTCCTCTGTATTTTCTCAAGTTGCGGATCCAGGACTATACTTGTCCAATTGGACCTTAACTTGGTCCACCAGGCGGTTCCTGAGTTGTCGAACCCTACGTTCCAGAATACATAAAGGTTCAACCGATATTACTCCCTCGTCCGATACCTGCAATTCCTTCCATTGAAGGTTATGAGATAGATCAGCTATATAATGTCTTAATACAGAAACATGAAATACATTATGAATTTTATGCAGGTGAGGTGGCAGAGCAAGACAATAGGCAACAGGTCCCACTCTTTCCACGACTTTAAATGGCCCAATAAATCTGGGCGATAACTTTGTCCCTTTCCCGAATCGAATAGTACTTTTATTTGGCTTGATGCGGATAAAAACCTGATCCCCTACTTCATACCTCCTATCAGTTCGGTGAGCGTCAGCATAACTCTTCTGTCTATCCTGAGCTTCCTTTAATCGTTGCCTAATTTGCCTTACTTGCGCTTCCATTTCATGGATTAATTTAGGTCCTCTTATCACTCGATCTTCTAACCTGTCCCAACTTAACGGTGTCCTGCAAGGTCGGCCGTATAAAGCTTCAAATGGAGGCATCCCAATCGAGCTGTGGTAACTGTTGTTGTATGCGAATTCCACTAAGGGTAGATACTTTTCCCAGTGTGATTGCTGATCCATTACATACATTCGCAACATGTCTTCAAGTACTTGATTTACTCTTTCAGTCTGCCCGTCAGTCTCAGGATGGTAAGCAGTGCTTAAATTTAGCTGAGTACCTAAGGCTGTTTGCATGCAAGTCCAGAACCTTGAAGTGAACCGAGAATCCCTATCGGATATGATCTTTTTAGGTACTTCATGAAATCTGATAATTTCATTTATGAATACTCGAGCTATGTCAGCAACATCATAAGTGTCTCTTACGGGAATGAAATTGGCGCTTTTTGTTAATTTATCCACCACTACCAAAATGGCATTGTGTCTTTGGGAAGTAAGAGGTAGTCCAGTAATAAAGTCCATAGAAATGGTCTCCCATTTAGACATAGGAATGTCGTGGGGTTGTAAGAGGCCCGCTGGGTGACAATGATTGGCCTTTACTTGCTGACATTCCAGACATTTTGCAATAAATTGAGTGATATCGCGCTTCATACCTGACCAAAAGAAGAGCTTCTTGGTGTCCGCATACATTTTTCCTACTCCAGGGTGAGCACAATAAATTGCTCTGTGGGCCTCCCCAAGAATGGTATTCCGAAGATCTTTATTATCAGGAATATACATCCTCCCGTGGAATCGTAAGATCCCATCGTTTTCTAGATCATATCCCTCAAATTTAGTTTCTTTTACCCTGCTACCTTCAAGACTTGCTCTTACTTTTAAATACCAGGTGTCTTTTGTAAGTTGATCCAGTACTCGTTGTCTTAAGTCTACTTTAATGGGTATGAGAGAAAATATCCGAGGTCTTCTGCTTAATGCATCTGCCACTACATTTTCTTTTCCTTTAATGTATGATATCCCGAAGTCATATTCACTTAAAAATTTACTCCATCGTCGTTGCCTTGCATTTAAGTCTCTTTGGGTGAACAAATATTGTAGACTTTGATGGTCTCTTTTAAGTGTAAAACTTCGTCCCACTAGATAGTGTCTCCAAATCTTTAAAGCTAGTACTACAGCAGCTAATTCTAAATCGTGAGTAGCATAGAGCTCTTCATGAGGTTTTAATTTCCTGGAAGCATATGCTATTACTCCTCTATCCTGCATCAACACTGCACCCAGTCCCTGCTTGGATGCATCAGTACATACTGTAAAATCTTTGTCCATGTCAGGGACTCCTAGAATTGGTGCACTGGTGAGTAGTCTTTTGAGTTCAGAGAATGCTTTGCAGCATTCCTCGGTCCATTCATACCTAATACCTTTCCGCTGAAGAGTTGTAATTGGCTTTGTGATTTTGGAGAACCCCTCTACAAATCTTCGGTAATACCCGGCCAAACCCATAAAGCTTCGAATCTCATGAGCATTTCTCGGTATTGGCCAATCCATGATCGCTTTTACTTTCTCGGGGTCTACCGAAATCCCTTCACCTGAAATGATGTGCCCCAAATAATGAATCCTTTCCTGAAAGAATGAACACTTCGATAGTTTTCCGTACAACTGGCGTTCTCTAAGACAGGACAATACTATCCACAAATGATCTTCATGCTCTTTCCTATTCTTGGAATAGATGAGTATATCATCTAAAAAGACTTGCACAAATTGATCCAGATATTTACGGAAAACGCTATTCATAAGATTCATGAATACAGCTGGTGCATTAGTTAACCCAAATGGCACCACGGT
>APFE030060050.1:0-80013 GCA_000404065.3 Pinus taeda
ATATTCGTGTGCATCCATATTAATCCAAATAATTATACACAAATATGCAATGTTTCTCATATATATATCAAGGGTGCATATAACCAAAATAGCACCAAGTGCAATCCATTTCTATACCAAAAATACATCAACAAAGAGGCTCTAAATGGCCTCTAGAGTCCCAGAAAAATCATGATACAATGAATGACTACATATCATCAAAACCATTAGCTAAATTTCGATCCTCGCTATCAATATCACTATCTAAGCACTAATATAAGATAGAAAAAGCTTAACAAATCAAATAAGTGGTTTTGTTTGAGTGATAATACATTTTTAGTAGGGTCATGACAAAGGAGTTCCACAATCAATACCACCAACATCAAGGTACATAAAGGGCTTGGTGCTCTTGCTTAAATGCTAGTTCCATACCTACATACACGATGGCTCACTTTTTGTGGGGCAAACCAATCAACTATAAGCATTAGAATAGTCTCTCCCTCCTAAGGTACCTTTTCTTACTAACAAAACTCATTAGGGTTCTACGCCTACAAAGGCCACCCTTTCATCTGCTTTTCTAGTGCTTTCATAACAGATCTATAGCAAGAAATTGATCCACTACTCTTCTAGTGGGGCAGTCTCTCCATGGATAATCTTAGAATGAGTTGGGGAGTCTGGACACTTGAACAACAACTTGGAACAAGAAATCCTCTATCTATGAAAGATAAATGAAAATGTCACTTTCACTTTAGGAATTTAACATTACCATTAATTACTAGGGTGAGTAATTAAACAGGTGGGGGTCTCATTAAATAACAATAGTATGGCCCCATGGTTAGGTATTGTTGTCCAGGAAATTGCACACCTAAAAATGTGGGACATTCTCAACCCCATATGGTGTGTGCTTTGTGGCAATGCTCAGAGAAGGGGCAGTCACCTGATCCCAATTCTCTCAAAGAAGGGGCAGTCCCCTGATCCCAATTCTCTCTGTTTAGACTCTATCCTAGCTAAGTCAAGGGGGGTGGTCCCTAAGGATGATTCTAAAAGGGAAACTTGTTAAGGATAACAAGGTCTAGGAGATGATTAGTGGATTAATTAGGCAGACTTGAAATATAACTTGAATTGTATTCACAAGATATCTTGCAAGGCATGTTTTGATTAGACCAATGCCAAATTTAATAGACAAGATATCTTGCAAGGCATGTTATGATCTATAGCCAAAAATGGTCAGAACAGTTGGTTCCACGGGTTCTGGTCCAGTTCTGATAAAACAGGTAAATACATGTTTCTCCACCCTCAAAGTGTGTCTAGATAGAATGTTGAGGTGTAGAGGTCTAATTTTGATTGCTCATACCCCCTACACCTTCTACAAACAACACTCATTACATTTTATATCAAATTTTGCATAGAAAATCCTGTCCAACAAGAAATTTTGTCAATTAAAAATTGACCATTAGGAATAACCAAATTCCATGAAATGTTAGAGATGACCTAGTATGGTAATATACATCGACTCTAGACACTAGGACTCACCTAGAACTCTACCATCAAGTTGCACTGTAGATTTGGGGTATTTGGGAGAAAAACTTAACTAATTATAAGTGTTGAAAAACACAAATCATGAGCTAAGGAAAAAAACTCCCTAGAGTGAACTCACTTGCTAGTATAGTCCTAAGCTACCTTAGTCTTTTACATGACTCTTTTTTCATCATACTAGAATCATTTTTACAATATCCCTGAAGGGTTGTAGAACTTGTACATCAAACTAAAGAGAAGAAGCAAATGAATTTTTGGAATTCTGAAATTCTAACATGCTCTAATGATGTTGGAATGCTTCAATTATGCTTTGAACATGGAACCCTTGGCAAATCATCAAATGCAATTTGAGTGGTTAATAGGTATAATTATGATTGCAAATGACTTATTATATTCCTTTAAAAAAAAAGTTTCAATCGTCCTTGGTTGCACCATACGACACTATATGGAAACAACCAATTTGGTAGTTTAACATAAGTTTTGTACCAAATTGGCCAGTTCCAATACAGAACCAGCCAAAAACAGTTCAAAGCATCCAGTTGGACTAGATTGGTCTCCAAACTAGTCAAACTGGCCAGTTCTACTAGTTCCGATAACATTATGCCAAATATAATTATAACTCCCGCCTACTTCTCATTTAAGTTTGTAGACAACGCAGTTCATCATTGCACAGTATATAGCAATTGAATAAGTAGATTTTGGATCCATTATTAGATTTGATGCCTCATGTTGACCACTCCGCATCAATTACCCTATAGTAGTACACCCCCTTTTTCGTAAAAGCATTTTCATCATTCATATCATCCAAGATTCATCGTCAATCTTCAGTTTGTTAAAGTTGTAAACCCATTCTGCATGTTTATAATGTAAATGATCCTAGTAATATCATTTGTGTATGTAATAACCTAGGTAAGCCTTTTTTATGATGATTTCTATCCAAGGCGGTTTTCCGTCTCACTGATTCATGTGTGTTTCTAAACACGATGATTGGCAGAGTTTTTTCCTCATACCTCACCCCAAACCTAGGGTAGATTTTGCCTCAAGATCTTAAGTAAGTCCTAGTGTTCTAGTCGAGTATTCTTTAAACTGATTTAGGAGTAATTTTAGCTAATTCGCTAAATTATTTTATTACAAATCACTGAGTCTACTAGATCATATTTGAGTCGCAAAATTGGGTAACTCATTGAGAATCTATAACGAATGGGTGTTCCTCCTTCATGTATTAAATTGTAATATCTTGATAAAAAAATTATTTTCGTGCATGGTCCCTCACATTTAGACACAATGGCTAAAATATCTGAGGGTCAGAAAAATTTATTATTCTCCTCATGAGTCAATTAATTAAATTTCCAGGCAAAAATAAATTAAAATCCTAAGCCAAATATTTAATTAATTTTGTGTCCTAGGAAAAATTAATTCTTCAAATAAAAATTCGTGGGTCTCACATAAATTAATTTTTTGGAGGTCCCTAGCCAAGGGAATATTGAAGATTTCAAAAGATTTTGGACCCTTGGGCCTTGATAGTTAAGTCAAAGTCAGATTTTTGACGGAATCAACTCAAAATGATTAATTTCGAGTTTATTAAAATTCAATTAAATGAAAAATTCGAATTTCCTCAAAAAAATAAAATAATTTCAATGGAAGAGATTAAAAGATAATTAAATATCTTTCAACGGTCGAGAATACTTTGTCGGGGATCAAGCCAATTAGTCGTTGGAGAATGAATCTATAAATTAGAGGTAGTGTGTCATTCAATTCATCCGATCATTGAATCGTGTACTCACTCTTGAAGCTCTCTTATACTACTTTCTGGAATAGTACAAACGCAAGTCTATGGGGTTTTACTTAATAGTGGTGTTCCTCTTCTACATCTTATGGTAATCATGTTCTTAGTATTTTGTTGGTTATTATTTTGATAAATTGTTGATTAATAACTTTTGTGGAGTAATCTATTGCACAGATATCTTGCATAGATTATTGATTTAAAAATAAAAAATAAAATAAAATAAAATTGATTGAATTAGCAAGTATCTCTAATTCTTTATAGTTATATTTTTGTTTTATTTCTCTATTGATTTGACAGTTTAACTTTAACTGTGCAAAAATCATTCGGATTCAGAATTGGGCGTTTAAGGAAGTCCTCGGCTGGACCAACTCCCAAAGAAATAAGATTTAAAGAGCCTTCCATATTTAATTCCCTAGGCTTATTTTATGATTTCCTCTTGCATGGTTTTCTGGGGCTTGTGCCTAAATTTAAATTAATTATCTTGTGCCTAATTCCTCAAATCTAAGAGCAGAGTTGGACTCATACTCCTCAGATCTGATAGATCTGTAATTTAAGTGTATAGATCTGAAAAATTAAATTTTTATTTTTTGTTTTCTAACTTGGGATTTGGGTTCTAATTTTATTTTTGTACATATATGCGAGATCTACAGTTTCATTTTAGTTTCGTCTAGGAGAAGATCTGAAGTTGTTCAAGGAGATTTCGTGAAATATGAGACAGATCTAGACCCTGGAGGTCAAGATCTTGTCTTAGAAATAATTTGTTTGCAAGAAAGAATTCTAGATTTGGGTTTCTTCATAAAAATTCTCTTAAAGCGTTAAAATAAAATTATGGGCAAAAGATTTTTTCGAATTTTTTTTAAATTTTAGGGCCTAAGCCCTCTCGGTTTCTTTCCCTCTGCAAACCCTCCTCTGCCTTTTCTTTCCTTGTTGGTCCTCATCTCCTCGCTACCTCTGCTCGCATTTCCTCACACTCTCCATGTTCTTCCCTTCGATAAACCCCCACAGCCCTAGCTCCTAACACGTCCTCCTTTCCTTCCTCATGCAACTCCTCTATACCTTCGCCTCTTCCATCTATGTTCCTCATCCTCTCTTGGCCCTCGTCCCTAACCCTCTACGTGAGCTCATTGCAACCTTAACCCACATCTCTTATCTCTCCAAGCTAGTCTCTTTTCCTCTGCATGAGCTCCTCCAGCTTCCTTCTCTGTGTCATGCTTCCTCGCCTTCGGAACCCTCTCCTCCCTCGTCCCTTAAGATCCTCGTTGCTCAAGTTGTTGATTTGTGGTAGCATCGGATGTGCTCTAGCCATGAAAATTGGTGGCGAAGCTAGAGCACATGAGATCTCCAAGACCCATAAATGGTTTGAGAAAATTCCACCCAGTTAGAGAGATATTAAAATAATTAATATTTTTAATGGAGTTCCTAAGTCTAGACTTAGGAAAATTAAAATATTAATGGGTATTAGTATAAAACTGGGTAGGAAGGTTCTAAATTACATGGATCAAGCCAAATTTAATCTTAGTCGTTGATTAGAGATTTAATCTCGGGCATTGAAGACTCAACAGGAAAAGTATAAGAGGAGGCTTGATGGTCAGTTGGAGATACACCAAGATTGATCAGTCAGTTCGATTTTCTGAAGCGAGGTTTGCTGAGAGAAATCGAACAAGTGATCTGAATTGCAGCAAGGGGCAGTGAGTGCATAGCAGAGAGGCAGAGATAGTGTCAGAGGCCTAGCACAATGATTGAGGAGGCTACGCAGAGCCACACAGAGGGCCAGAGAGACTATGCAGAGGCTAGCAGGGTCTGCGTGATTAACGTAGAAGGCCAGAGAGCCAGCGCAAAGCAATAGAGGGCTGACACGAGGGTTCCAGAGCTACGCAGAGGCCAGGAGGCTGACGCAGAGCCTCAAAGAAGCGTTGGAAGGTTTTTTCATGGAGCAGACTTGCTGAATATCTGCTTCTGAAGGGAGGTATTACTACCAGATAGATATCTTTGTTGGGTGAGCCAGTTTGGCACCCTACTTGTACTCAAGAAAGCTGCTTAATAATAAAACCCTCAGAACTGTTGCACTGGTTTTCCCAAGTTGGGTTTTTCCGGGGACAATTGTCCAAAAATAACGATGTCCCTTGTGTGTTTGTCTATTATTTCAATTGATGATCTGTATATGAGTTGAGACTGCATTTGTGTTTATTTTCAGTATTTATATGGTTAAATAACTTGTTAAGGAATAAATAAGTAGGTGAAATAAACTAGATAATGCAGGAAGAATTTCTAACGTGTTAGACTTAGAAATTTCAACATGGTATCAGAGAGTTGCACATCACAAGAGGCCTGAAGGCACCAGCACAATCAGAATTATTTACAGCAATAGCATCTATCTCGAGAGACAGAGTTGTTCCTAAGCAGAAAGCAACTGGAGAAGGAGTGACGCAGAAGGGTCTGCGTCATCATTTCGAGATACAGAGAGGGCCAGCGCAGAGGTAGAGAGAGGCAAAGAGAGGCAAAAGAGGCTCACAAAGAGCCACGTCATCCTACTCAGTCAGGTAGGCTTGACGCAATTGGTCGGTAGAGCGATTCAGTCTTGTTGGGATTGCGCAAAGCTAAGAGGCTCAGTTTCTTCAGCTGTTGGGGCCTAGGGAGTTGTGGGAAGCTGGTGGGATGTTGTTGATGCCGAAGCAAAACAGTACCTAATGGGACAAAACCAAGGTAGGGAGATTCGTTGCCTTGAGGGATTTCTAGCCAAGGATTCCAGCACCGAGTTGCAGTTGCAAAGAGGATCGGAGAGGAGCGGATCGACAGTTGCGAGAAGATTTCCAACAGGGAAATCGAGACTTAGAGGGAGTCTAGGAGAGCACTTCCAGGAGGGAAGTCTAGACTCAGAGGCAGTCCAGTAGAAGAGCAAAGATGGCAATGAATGGATTGAGGGATCAAGACAGGTTGGACGAGGCCTTCAACTTTGTCATCTGGAAGGCCAGGATCCTGTCTGTTTTGGATAAACATCGCATCAAGGGCTTCGCCTTGAGAACTATGGCTATCCCATTCGACCCAGCTAATAATGAAAGGTATGAGGATGCAATGGCGAAGGCAAAGTGCATAATCCTTGATGGGGTCAAGGATCATGTGATATTGCATATTGCCAAGAAGAACACGTGAAAGGAGATGTGGGATACCTTGACAGCATTGTGTCAGGGCACTTCGGTGCAGATAAAGATGATGTTGGAGAATTAGTTGCGGAAGTATCAGATGCAAAAGGGGGAGCAGATAGATCTATACCTCTGCAGGTTGCAAGAGATTCGAGACCAACTTACTTCCATAGGGGCCATGCCGAATCAAGAGTTCATGGTGAGAACTGCCCTAAATGCAGTCTCCGAGGATTGCG
The DNA here is from genome assembly GCA_000404065.3 of Pinus taeda. Taxonomy (NCBI): domain Eukaryota; kingdom Viridiplantae; phylum Streptophyta; class Pinopsida; order Pinales; family Pinaceae; genus Pinus; species Pinus taeda. Next base: position 6,678 of record APFE030060050.1, read on the forward strand.
AGACATTTGTCCAAAGCATTTTGGGCAGAGCTGATCTTCCAGGATGAGAAGAGATGTGGTCATCTCTTCACCAAGAGGAGATCAAACAATTGACCAAGGCAGGAAGTAGCAGCAAAGGAGGTCGAATCAAGAAAGAGGAGGAGGAGGATGCAGCTCTGGCATCTGCAGAACAGCGGGGGAAGAGGAAAAGAAGGACATCTCCAAGGTAAAGTGCTTCCATTGTGGGGAGCTAGGTCATTATGCAACCCAGTGTCCCAGGAAGAATAATAAGGGAGAGGCTTCTGATTCCAAGGCAGCGCTAGCTAAGGTAGAGAAAGAAGCCAAGGCTGATGACAATTGTGCCATGAGTGCTCATGCATCTCTAGAGAAGAGGTGGGGTGACATCGAGTTGTAGTCAGGAGAACTACAGAAGATGAGGCGCAAGATCCTTGAGGTACCCAAACTCTTGGGTCATATCCGGCTACAGGAGCCTCGAGTGACAGTAGCAAGATGACGGATGTCGGTAAAAGCAAGATGTGGATGGAGCGATAAGGCAGTGCTAGAGTGCAGAGGTTTGTAGCCACGCAGTGCAAGTTGCAGCAATGCGAGAGGCACAGAGATGGTTGCAACAATTCAGAGAGGCACAGAGGTGGTTGCAGTAGTGCAAGAGGCACAGAGGTGTTGCAGCAACGCAGAGGCAGCAGAGGAAGCACATGATAGCAGCAGAGATAGCTTCAGCATCAGGAGGCTTCCAGACCGACAAAGATGTCAGTAGTTGGGTAGATCAGTTACTTACTTCTCGGTAACTGAGTTGCAGTGCAACAGTTAGCAATGGTAGTGCTATTGGCAGCACGATGCAGCATGTTGAGAAAGAGTTGAAGTGCAGATGCAGTGTTGGGAGGAAGGACCAGCAGTAGCACAGATTCAAAGGGAGCTGCATTACAGATGTAGCAGTGGCAGTGGCAGAGCCATGGGCAGCAGTACAAGGGGCAACAATGCAGTGGATGTTGGGCAGCAAGCTAAGCATTAGCACAGGTACCGGTATTGGAGGATCAGTGTGATGTTCAGTGTTGGAACATTACTAGATCACATTCCTCGCTAAGAGGGAGTGTTGATTTGTGGTAGCATTGGTTGTGCTCTAGCCATGAAAATTGGTGGAGAGGCTAAAGCACATGAGATCTCCGAGACCCAGAAATGGTTTGGGGAAATTCCACCCAATTAGAGAGATATTAAAATAATTAATATTTTTAATGGAGTTCTTAAGTCTAAACTTAGGAAAATTAAAATATTAATGGGTTTTAATATAAAACTAGGTGAGAAGGTTCTAAATGACATGGATCAAGACAGATCTAATCTTAGTTGTTGATTAGAGATGTAATCTCAGGCGTTGAAGACTTAACAGGAAAAGTATAAGAGGAGGCTTGAGAGTCAATTGGAGATACAGCAAGATTGATCATTCAGTTCGATTTTTTGGAGCGGGGTTTGCTGAAAGAAATCGAACAAGTGATCTGAGTTGCAGCGAGGGGCAGTGAGTGCATAGCAGAGAGGCAGAGATAGTGCCGAAGGGCCAACACAGTGATTGAGGAGGCTACGCAAAGCCACGCTAAGGGCCAAAGAGGCTGCGTAGAGGCTAGCAGGGCCTGCGTGGGTGACGCAGAAGGCCAGAGAGCCAACGCAGAGCAGCAGAGGGCTAATGCAGAGGGTTCTAGAACTACGCAGATACCAGGAGGGCTAACACAGAGCCTCAAAGAAGCGTTGGAAGGTTTTTCATGGAGCAGATTTGTTGAATATTTGCTTCCGAAGAGAGGTATTACAGACAGATAGATATCTCTATTGGGTGAGCCAGTTTGGCACCCTAGTTGTACTCAAGAAAGTTGCTTAATAATAAAACCCTCAAAACTGCTACACTGATTTTCCCAAGTTGGGTTTTTCCGGGGACGATTGTCCAAAAATAATGGTATCCCTTGTGTGTTTGTCTATTATTTCAGTTGATGATTTATATATGAGTTGAGACTGCATTTGTGTTTATTTTCAGTATTTATATGGTTAAATAACTTATTAAGGAATAAACAAGTAGGTGAAATAAACCAGATAATGCAAGAAGAATTTCTAACGTGTTAGACTTAGAAATTTCAACACGAGTTTCATTCTTTCACATTGCTTCCTCGACCAGTGATCTTCATCGGCCTTCTCGACCCACATCTCCTTCCTCACACCTCTTTCCCTCTTGTTGCCCTATTCAATCTCAATGCATTCATTTAGATTTAATTTTATTTTGGTCTTGAGCGTTTCAAAAGATTATTTTTTTTTATAAACATTCCCTCAAAAAAAACTATTTCGATTTAATTTATAAAGGTGGCCTTTGGCCCTTGTAAAAATTAAACTCTTATTGTTCCACATTAAAATTTGCTTATCACATTGGCCCTTTAAAAAAATTATTTTTATTTTATACCTATTATCACTTTGAATTTAATAAAAGTGTGACATAAATTTTAAATCTAAGTTCCTTTTTTTTGACAAGGTTTTTTTTATTTTTAGGCCTATAATCTTTAAAATATTTGTGGGCAAAAAATTGAATACTTTTCTAGAGTCAAGGCAACATATAATCTTTTAAATTTCTCTAAGTTTGACTATAGGAGAAGAGATATATTTTTCTGGATATGCTACATTAGAAAAATTAAGTATTTCCAAAATTATTTGAAGAGGTGTTTAGCATTGATTAGCATCTAAATTTCATTGTTATCCTGGATATCAAATTGTTGAAATTTAAATGCTTAGGCTTTCATTGTTTGCATGCTTCAGCTAAGTTTTGTGATCATTGGTTTTAACGCTTGATATTTATTGAGATCGCTCATTTTCTAAGAAGGAAATTAACTCTAAGTCTGGATCTATTTACTTGGATTATTGGATATTTCTTGAATAATTAGTTCTGATAATTTTCAAGTATTTGTGATCAGCATTTTTTATTGAGTATTCTATCGTTCTACATTAGAAAATTAGGTATTTCCAGAATTATTTGAAGAGGTGTTTAGCATTGATTAGCATCTAAATTTCATTGTTATCCTGGATATCAAATTGTTGAAATTTAAATGCTTAGGCTTTCATTGTTTGCATGCTTCAGCTAAGTTTTGTGATCATTGGTTTTAATGCTTGATATTTATTGAGATCGCTCATTTTCTAAGAAGGAAATTAACTCTAAGTCTGGATCTATTTTTATATCTTTCAGTTCTTGAAATTGAGTATTTTGAGCATCTACGTAATTGGCATTATCTTGGAAAATTCCTAAGGAGAGTGTTGATCTTGAAGAGTTGTCATTGAATATAAATTGGATAAATGATTTAATTCTCTAGTTCTCTTGACACTAATATCATTGGTTTATGGTCATTTGGCATCTTTCTTTAATAGGCATTATTTACTTGAACGATTACATCTTTGGCATCTTTGTATCCTATTTGCATTTGTCTTGTGTAGGATTATCTTCATTGAGTACTCTTGTTATAAGGTTAATTTATTCTAAGTACTTCAACATTAAAACGATCTTACCTCAAAGACTACTCACTCATCTTTTTGCCAATCGCATATTGCATCTCTTAGCAACAGTTTTCCATCTTGTACTTAGTCCTAAACTTCTTAGCAAGATAGTTGACTCCACAAGGCATTGGTATCAATTGTCTAAATCAAATCATTTAAGTCTTGCTAAATCTAAACAAGTATTTGGTCTCTCAACTTTGTCTCCCGGATTCGTTGGTTTCCAACTGGTCCTTCTTCAAGGTCTACCCTCCTTAGTCTGTTGTAGGAAGACAGCATAAACGGAGAGTTTGGGGATCAGGATGACAGCCCCCGATCTGAGTCGTTGTCGCAGTGCCTAAACATTCAATGTGACAACACCTCAAATTCGGGAATATAGAGCATTTGTCAAGCAAGTGTTATGATCCAAATACATAAAATCCAGAAGTACACACCATGTACAGCAATGTGAGAATGGAGCAAAACTCCAATACAAATAATAATAGGATAAGAACCTCAATATAGCCAAATACATTCATACCTCCAAATCACATCTCCTCAATAATGAATACATGATCTCTATACATACCTATCCACAAATTGCACATGTGGTCCCTTAGTTATTAGGATGACCCTATTCATATGCATACATATTACATGTACATTTAACCCCATACATGCCCCCCCTTTGGGTCATACCATATATATTTAACCCAATATAGCCACACACCCTCCCCCCCCCCCCCCCCCCACCTCGCCCTTTGGGGTCATACTATATACATCTAACCCAATATAGGCCCCCCTTGGGGTCATAACACACAGCCTAGGGGATTTCCATCAGATGCAAAACCATCAATATATGATCCACAAATTTATATGGTACAGGATGTATAATCAAGAAAGAAACAAAGTACAGACAAGAGTTAGTCAATAAACTTCACTAAACAGATATAACTTCTGCAATTAAATGACCCACCTGCTGTGCTGATATAATAATAGGACATTTTCTACGTATAATCAAGAAAGAAACAAAGTACAGACAAGAGTTAGTCAATAAACTTCACTAAACAGATATAACTTCTGCAATTAAATGACCCATCTGCTGTGCTGATATAATAATAGGACATTTTCTACGTATAATCAAGAAAGAAACAAAGTACAGACAAGAGTTAGTCAATAAACTTCACTAAACAGATATAACTTCTGCAATTAAATAACTGACCCACCTGCTGTGCTGATATAATAATAGGACATTTTCTACTCAAGCATTGAGTTTTTTGTATGCCCCTTACACGTGCATGGGAAAATGATGGCAGACTCGAAAGCACAATTCCTCCATGCTTTCTGATGAGTGCCTCAAGCTTATTTTTCTTATTCTTAGATAATCCTGTAAGAAGAAATTCCATGCCCTCAAATCTCACTTCCCGCTCAGAATTTTCTCTTTTGTCTTTCCTACAGTTACCTTCTCTCATTTTCTTTCCAACCTTCGCATTCTGGACTGTGAATGACATGACAAAATTAGTCGTCTTTTCAAAAACATTCTTGCACACTGTTTCACCCATGCAATGCAAAAAGAGTAAAAAATTTAATCACTGAGTAATCAAAGAGTACATAGCAGATTCAGAGTATTAGCATTGATATAGCTGCTTAAAAATAGGATATTCAAAACATCTATAAGTTTATAACAATGCTGATACCCACAACCATTAGCAAGTAACTGTACCTTCATGTGTTTGACAGAACTGTGTAGATGTGTCTTGGAGGGGACCATTTTGGCAGTCATCAACATCTTCCTGGATTTTGGTAATGTCTTCTGAGAAATGTACTTTCTTTATGTATGCACCACCCCCTTGCAGTTTTGTGGAAGAATGCTCAATGGATTCTTGTGGATTCAAATCTGGAAAGTGACACAGATTCTTAGCTGGTTCATAATCATTAGTATTGTGGAGAACTGCAGCAACAGAGTGTTTCTTGCTTAGGGAAGTATTTTTCTCCCAGTTACTGTCTTCAGTACTACCACTTTCGATAGTTTTATAAGCTCTAAGTCTCCGCCTCTTTCTACAATCCAATAGCAAAGGAGAAGAATCTTCTACATCAAGACGAACCTCAAGACCAGTTAGTAGATTACAAGAAGACTTATGTGTAGTGCTAACAGTATTGTATTCTCCATGATCTCCAGAAGTAAGATCATGTATAGTGGCAACACTCTTACATTGGTCCTGAAATTTGCATTGTTTTCCACAAGAGGAATCTTTCTCACGTAAAGCATTACAATCAACAACCTTTGTCAGGGGAAGAGGTTCAAACTCCAACATATCGTAATCAGCAAAGTCACCTATAATCTTTTGGCTATTAGCAAGAGTGTCATTGACAGTGTTAGCATTTGCACAATCTCTTGCCAATCTCTCAATAGGGCCCTGTATAGCTAACTCTTTTGGAAGAGCAGATTTGTTATCAATGTTTTTTTTGTCTTTAATACTAGTGGCATTACCATCACTAGGATAATCTCTCTTTAACCTTTTCATAGAGTCAATCATAAAAGATCTTCTTGAAAGTTCAACATCTTTAGATTCAAATGGGAGCTCAATAGAGTCATTTTGCATGACTCTGGAACCAGCACTATACTGCTCTAGTGAATCAACTCGTTTGCGTTTTGCACAAACCTGAGATTCACCCCCAATGCTGTTTGTTCTTGTGCATTCCGTTTCATTATTATGCCATTGTTGAGATGGCTTGTTCAAGCTCGACGATGGAGACAAAAAACAATCAGCTATACTTTGTGTTGTACTTTCTTTCTGCAATGATTTCAATATTTCATGAACTTGCAGGGAAGCATCTGCATGAACTTTAGAGGAAAGAATTGGATCCATTCCATGGTTATGTAGCAGATCTGTATTTTTATTAAGCAGACCATCTTCCTGATCTAGGCTACAAGGAACGACAGAACATAGCGGATCATACAAAGGTGAATTTGAGCCCCGAACAGAAGTTTGAGACAAAGTGTCACATAGTACCTTGTTGCTGCTACTTAGGTCTTGTATGTCCATGTCTAAGAAGTCACAATCAGTATTTGATGGCTGCTTCAGAGCCTCACCGGAATAGTATTTCACTGAAGTGGGACGCCCAATATCCATATCCAAAGATTCAGTAAGGTAGCTTGTCTCTTCCACAAAAGGCTTCTGCACACACATAGTGGCTTCAAACGTTTTGTTTTTCTGTGTTTCCTTCTCCTGTTAACAATCCACAAATCAAAGTGTAATATGTGGCATTAAAATATTGCCAGGAATTCTATCTATCTATTGCAAATGAAACAACATTCATGTACACATTGCTAGCATGTTCAAATTAAAGTGCGATAGTAAAAACCTTATAGTCTTACATTAATAAATCAAAACCAGTATTGATACAATAAAATGAAGACAGATTTAAAGGCTAGGACCTAACCAATCCTGCCCAGCCTCCAAACCAGCGGCTACTGAATGGTCTTGGGGGCTCAACAGAAAGAATTCTGGTTACTGTACCGTCATGCGATTTTTCTGATTCCTTTTTACAAGAGATTTCAGCTTGAATTTGGCTCTGCCATTCCAATGAATCAGATGACTGAGACACATCAAAGCTTACAATTTCCTTCACCTTATCTCCTGTTAGACGAAGCCAGGATGGTGAGCACATAACATTTGATTGTATAAAGACAGCATCCTCACTTGAGCATGCACAATTTGTTTCCTAGAAGCAACAGCGATGAAGCCTTGTTAATCTACAGTAAAAAAAGGTCAGTGCAAAAACAACATAGGCATTAGAAACAGCATATATTGTTGATATTTTATAAATAAGATATCAGAGAATATTCAGCAAATTTTAGTCCAAATAAAACCTAGCGACATATAAGTACATACACGTTTTTCTCTCCACGTGTTATGAACTAAACAGATCATTAAATGAAACATTTGCATGGCCAATCAGAGATGCTGGATCTCCAGCCCCGGGGGACAGTGCTCATAAAGTAGAGGCTTGTAGATCCCCGGACTTATTAATAAGTTGACTGATGGACATATCCTAATTATTATAATAGGCTGAGTTAAATTTACTGTCATCACACATATTTGTCAAATAGTCATGCTTCTACTGCCTTCATAAAATCATCCATGAAAGAGATAACACATAATATCCATATCAAAATAAATAAATATTTATTAATATAACCATACGATATGGGAAGACTTACAAGAGCTATAATGATGGTATAAATACTCACTCATTAGTCACAAGTGTTAACGAATATGACCCTTGGGTTTATATCATATATTATTGGTATTATCATTAGGTAATCAGTGTTTATGTACATTACATGTGCTTCCCCCTTAAAGGATGCTTTCTCCTCAAAGCATAGTTAGGAGAAACGTACATCTTCGTTCCTGCTTGAACTTCCTTCACGTTGAGATAAAACAAATTGTTTATCACTTATTGCAAGAGTGTTTCTACAAATATATAAAACGTATATCCAGTAATAAATTATTGATAAAAAAGCTGATGTTACAATGAGCCTCATGATGGTATACTTATATGCATGAGGTTGGTATGTGTTTTTGACCTTTAATTAACCTACCTATTATTATTTATGAATTGTTATTATTATTATTTGCGTCCAACACATTGCCACCCCCTTAAGGAATGCTTTTCCCTTAAAACATAATACATAGGACTCTCTTTTACACTCAGATTCTCTGCATTGTATATATGTATATATGTATGAGCCAAAAGTGTATATATGTATTCTATTCATGCCATGGTAAGATGATTGATGTAAAAGTGTTTGTCTAGTTGGTAGCCCAGACCCCTTTGGTGGCCAATCATGACCAGTCCTCTTAATCTCGAATACAAAGTGCTTTGTTTTATTGCTTCAATCAATTATTCCTTCATGGTGGTAACTCCCAACAAATCGGGCATTCAAGTCCTAGCTAGGAATTCGAGCATCATGAGGTGGATCTATTACAATACATTATTTATGAGAACCATAGTCACTGACCTATTTTGTACCCACATGGACCCTGTTGTCGCCTAAGATGCACATTGGATTAATGTGGGAAAAGTCCCTAATCCCATTAGGTGTGGCCTTAAAGGCAAAACGCTCAAAGAAAGGGCTGTCACCTATTCCCAACTCTCTTTGTTTAAGCTCTCTCCTAGTTAAGCTAAGCGGGGTGGTCCCTAAAGAAGATTCTAAGAGCAAAACTTGCTAAGGATAACAAGCTCTAGGAGATTATGATGTTAATAGATTAGTTAAGGCTTCACCAATTTAACAACTTGAATTATATCTTGAAATGAGATTGATTAGCAAGTATGAATAATTAAAGATCATGTAAAAATCAATAATGGATATAAATCAGTTATATTCAACAAGATATCTTACAAGACAAATATAATTAGACCAGTGACAAATATACTTGCAAGAAATATATGCTCACAAATAAATCCACAATACTTGCAAATATGATATATCAAGAAGATGAACAAGTTGCACAAGTAGAGAAGCTACAAGGCAAGAGGTTAGTGAACCACACAAGAGATTATATATAACCTTGACTCTTGAGATATGAGCAATAAATGGATTTAAAACCTGCAAGGAAAAAAAGCTTGTACTTTAAAGAGATATATGATCAATTATGATGAAAAAACATTAAAGGACAATCGGCAAGAGCATGTAAATGAACAAGTACAAGAATATAAATAAAATACTTGCAAATTTGATGAAATGATCACAACCTAACAATAACCAATTGTATGAAAGATGCAAACAAGTGTATGTGAAGTGTGTGAGGCAAAGTGGTCTTGGTTAATTTTAGTTGATGCCTAATCTAAGGTTTGACTTCCCCTCAATTCCTTCAACTCGGCAAGGACTGAGATTGTTGCAAGAAGGCTAGGATGAGTAGGCTAAGACCTCATTAACAATACCCACCTAGGACTTCAATGCAACCCTCATGCCTTCGTTGAATGACAGTTAGGGAAGTTGGTCCTAAATATCTATCAACCAAGCTTATGCTTGAAGGTAAATCTTAGAGATGCAAATCAGATGCAATGTTAACACAAGTGCTTCAAGTGAGATTAAGATTTGACAATTAGAACGAAATGCTTCAGATGTGAAATGCCTTAAAATATATCAATAGAAAAATACCATTTCACTTATATGATCAAATTAATTTATTAATAGAGTATGTAAATGATCAATGAAGCAAGTAAATTACATCAATGAAGCACAATGAGGCCAAGAAACTTAAGACCATATCAATGAAAATGGAAATTAGATCAAGTAGCTAACCAAATTACTCAATAAAATCAAAACAAGCTAATTAAATGATGAGTGATTTAGAACTACTTGCAAATGAAGATAAGAAACTAGATCTAGAACTTAGATAATGCAAGAAAATAAACTAGCCTAGCAAGTTAGTGAGCAATCAACCAAGAAATTCTCCTTCCAAATGAGGAGGTGGGATACCAAGGGGAAAAACCCCAAGCTCCCTCAAGAAAATATTTATTTTATTACTATTACACAGTGAAACCCTCTTAGAGAAGAATGAGAACTTTAGATTCTCAAGGAGGGTTTACAAAGAAATATAGAGCTTTGAAATCCAATACCCCCCCTCACAATACAAGATGGAAATGAGGAATTTTACAACGATTATGGCAATGATTTACAAGGAAAATTTCCTCAATAAACAAATCAATTCCTCCAAATATTTTCTCTCAAACCCTTGATGTCCAAAAGGAGAAAGAATTTCGAATAAGAGAGAGAGGGACTCTCCTTTTTCGCTTGTAGCTAGGAGAAAAGGGCCCAAAAGTTAGAAAAACAAAGTTTTTCCCAAGCTTCAAAATTGAGATCCCTTCAAAATGATTAACAAAACCCTAGTCTTCTAGCCCCTTTTCAAAGGAGATCTGAGTGAGAATTTTGATTCACGAACAAAGGAGAAGGAGGCTTCAAAAAAATTCAGATTATCTCCTTCAATCTTCAAGGGTCCACCCGCAAAATAAAAATTTATGCAAAATTCTCCAATCCAAACCCTCCTCTTTCAGATCTGCACCAGCATAGAAGAGAGAATCCAAATATATATACAAGGGAAATTTATTTATATACAAAGGGATTAGAATATATACAAAAATTTATAGATCTACTAACCCAAAGAGTGTGAGGACACCTCTGCTCTTGGGTAGCAAAAATAAGCTCTAAAATAGCTAGATCTGATAAATAAAGCTCATGAATTAAATACATCTGAAAAATTAATGATAAGATTTACAAGCTATGGCAAGGAAAATCCCTTTGAAATAGATCGTTTCATAATCCTTTGAGAGAGATCTACGTGGGTTCTTCCACTTCTATTCCTTGAGAGTTGGTTGGTTCCACCAAAAACTTCCCCAAACACTCAAGATCTAATTCAGAAAATCGATCTCTACACACTTTCACAAGATATTGTTAGATCCACAAGGGATTAGATAGCTCAATGAAAAAGAAGACTAGGGGTCTAACCAAAAACCCACTAGCGCTTCTAGACCTAGAGTGGTTCTCTAATCCAAACATAAATGCAAGATAATTGTATATCAATAGATCCAAATCATGGCAAATGGAAATAACAATTTAATTAACAGCAGTAGAGCATTAGGAACAAATAAATCAGAAAAATTTTACCATAGACAGAGAAGACTAACATCACAAAGAATTTTCCCCAAAGTCTTTCTAGCCAGTAGCTCAAGAATTGCAACTGATGTCACAATGAGGAGCTTAGAGCTCAATTTATAGAAAAAATAAGAGAGATATTCCCCTACGAGTGGAAACGTCTAGATCCATCCACAAAATGGTTAGTCCACCATCAAGAATATCGAACCCTTGATACCTCTACGCAGATCTCCATGACAGGGAGATGTTTGTATGGAAGGAGTGGCTAGGTGTGTGAGATTTTATTTCCGGAGTGATTTGGACCACTCCAAAAATATTTTCTATCATTTACCTTGAAAAACCCTCATTCAATTTAACCAATCCTAGACCATCACCCTTAAAAAATCGTTTTGCCAGGACAATAGTTGTTTCCTAGACCATCAATTTTTTCTTGGGACTTCTCTTGCTTGATTTGTGAAGATTCCATCACCTTGACTCTCTTCTTGGGAAAGTCCACTCCATTTTTTATCAATTTTCCACTTGGAGAGAATTTTTATTTTTCTCTTATTTAATTTTTTGGCTAATTTTTGGCTAATTATTTGCCATTTTTTCCAAAAAATTAAAAAATGGGTTTTTGGGGGGTGAATACATATTTTTCCACCCTCAAAGTGTGTCTAGATAGAAAGTTGAGGTGTTGAGGTCTAATTTCGAGTACTCATACCCTATACAACTTCTATAGACAACACTTATTACATTTTACGTCAAATAATATTAAAAATCTCGTCCAAATGGGAAATTTTTAACAATTAAAATATGGCACTTAGACTCAATCAAATTTTACAAAACTTTAGAGATGATCTAGTATGGCAATATACATTAATTATAGACACTAGGACTCACCTAAGACTCTACCATCAAGCCGCACTCTAGCTTTGGGGTATATCTAGGAGAAAAAATCAATTGATTAAAAGTGTTGAAAAACACAAATAATGGGTTGAGGAAACAAACTCCCTAGAGTGAAGTCACTTGCTAGTATAGTCTTAAGCTACCTAGGTCTTTTAAATGACTATTTTTAATCATACTAGAATCACTTTTACATAATCCTTTTAGAGTTGCATAATATGGAATACAAAACTGATGCCTCTGGAATTCTCGCATTTTGACAGGATCGGATGATGATGGAATGCTTCTGAATGTGCTTTGCCTATGGAAACTTTGACAAATCTTCAAGAACAACTTGAGTGGTTACTAGACCCACTTCTCTTATGTATGTACTGCACTTTGGCCAAAAGATGATATTGCTCTTATTCATGGATTTTCATATATCCCAAGGTGATCTCACATTTATCGAGGCATTGGTCACATTTTCCAAGGTATAGTTGGGCTATTTAAACTCACGTGGTCATCCTCTACAAATGCCACATTGAAAAAGGAAGAGCACTCTCCCTATTTATCACTTTTTGAGGTCCTTTCATCCATTATGAGGATCGACCAATACGTGTGACCACTTATAATAGCCATCGCGGTTATTTGGAGCATGTGATGACTTGAAGAGGCTACTTGAGTGAATTTCTGGCATGAAGAAACAATTAGGCACTCAATTAAAACAATGAGGATAATGTGGACATCGCTTTAAGGCACAACATGAACACTAGTGAGTTGAGCTTGAGGGTCGACCTCACTCATTTGGACATCAATTTTCTTTTTAGGGCTTTAATGACCTAGTGATGATGTAATCATGTAGAGGGTTACTACCAAGCTTCGTGGAGGTGCCTTGACTTGAGGAATGGGCATGGGCATTCAATTGAGACATATTTTGAAGGCTAATGAGCATTATTTGAGCCTTTTATGGAGTTGTTATGGAGGAGCAGCCCCCTTTGGAGGATTTTATGTCACCTTTCTTATGAGGGTTTTTGTGCATATGTGTCATCCTATTCTTATTTTGGACTTAGTCTCCTTACTTTTGTGGGTGACAAGTCATTTTTATGTGATTCCTTAAACTAGTTTTAGGGAATAAAGAATGGAAACGAGTTAGAAGACTCATCTATAAATAAATGCTCTCCCCTCATTCCAAATTGGTGTGACTTGTTGGAACTCATTTTTATAAGCCATTAACAGAAGATCTTTCGTGGTGTTTTGATGTCAACTCCTTGGAGCTCTCCCTTTATTGATTATTTTTCTTGGTTTTGAAGATATAATTGTGGATGTTCAAGACAACTACTGGCTAGTAAGATCAACGCATTTGAAGGACAACTTTGTCAATTGTGTTAATTTTTCTTAAGGCTATATTGTTCTTTGCTTTGATAATTGCATTTCATTATTTCCATATTAAATTCACCCAACATCATAACATAATTCAAATTTACACCATTATTCAGCGACATATGCAACTATATAACAATATCATCATCAATGCAGCGGAACATAAAGGAACAAATGGAAAAAAAGCATTCACACATAGAGACACCAGGATTGGTCGGAGACCAGGGCAAAACCCTTTCAAATTCTTCTTCTTATTAGATTGTCATTGAATGATTCAGCAAAGAGATAGTACAATGATCCATATCTTCTATCCAACAAGATAAACTAAACAACAACCATGAGATGAACCCAGTAATACTAATAATCAAAACCCTGATTTAGAAGCCTGTGAACAATTGTCACTATCTGCGGTCAACTAACGAAAACTTTGGACAGTTGAAAAACTCTAACCCTAGGTCCCAACCGCACGGAGAGAGAGTCGTGCGTGCGGCTAAAACCCTGCAACCACACGCATAGGCCTGTGTGCCTATGGTTGTGACCAAAAATTGTTTGTTACATGCCTACGGTTAGAGACCAAAACCCTAGCATACGTGCGAGCTTCAGTGCCTGCAATCTCAGACCTATGCGAGTGAACTTCCACGAACCATCTCAAACCTGTGCGAACCAAGCCAAAGAAAGAAGAATAGATGAATGCTTCATGATGTATCCAAATGAGGTTGAGGTCGAATGCTTCATGATGTATCCAAACGAGGTTGAGGTCACTTGTATTTATAGATTTCCAAGGGTCTCCAATTTGCTTTAGGGATGACAAGATCATATGTGCACATGTGGGCTTCAACTCAAAAATACACTTTCCCTTGTCCAAATTGAGCACTTCAATTGTCAAAATTGGTCCTCTCGAAAAGAGGAATTTAGTCCTATGATTGGAATTTGTCACTGAGCTACCAAAAATTAACAAATTGTAAGGAGGACGTCTTGGGTTTGTATCTCTTTCATTCTCCTTAATTGGCCTCATAAATGTTCAATCCCTTGTCTTGTTTAGTTTCGTGCTCCTTGGCAAGGGTTTTAAGTATTATTTCCCAATCCATTATTGATCTTGCTGGTGAAAGCTATTTAAGGAAACCCTTCTTATAAAGCTGGTTAACTACCCAAATGGGTGAACCCTAGGAGAAAAATTTTCTCCTATTATATTCAACTTTTCCAGCCAGTAGCCCTATTATGGTCTACAAATAGCTAGCCTGAAGGCCCTACGACACCTAGAATACTCATCAAAGGAAGGTAGGTCATCTATTATTGCGTCAAGAGGCATTGTCCAGTTCAGTATGGAAGAGATGTCATAATGTCCTGTTATTCTATGTTATGTTATGTCATGTTATGTTATCTAAACATTTTGACTCTGTCAAATTACATAAAAATAAAAATAAATAAATTAAAAAAATAAATAAAAACAAAAATTGTAAGTATTAATAATTAAACCACCCTAGATCCATCCTAACTCTGGATCTATCAAGTGCTGAGAGGGATCAGACCTCTCGATGTGCAAACCTTTCCCCAAGTTTTGCACTTAAAAAATAGGTTTGCACCTTGAGATATTTGATCCCTCTCAGCGCTTGACAAATCTGGAGTTAAGATAGATCTAGGTTGCTAAGGTACATCAACCATTTTTTGTTTTCAAGTGCTTTCATTCAGTGTTTCAGGACATTCTAATATGGATCATGGGTTGAATTGGATGATAGTGTTGATTTTCCGAGTACTTCAAAATCAGGTCTATGTCTAATCATAAACACAATAAAATACAAACAACTCCAAGCAATTTGCACAATGGAAATATAGTAACAGTGAACCAACAAAGTACACGAAATTTTTGCAGACCCAAAATTTGATTATATTACAACCTCAATAAATCAAACATAGAGCTCTCATACTAGGGATGATGGCCCTTACAAAGCCCTGATACAAGGAATAACTAGGGCTTGAGGTCAACAATGTTTGACTCTCAATCTTCCCACACAACAAGAACAAATACAATGACTTGCATACATGCTGAAGATGCACTTTAGTTATAGCCCTTTGGTCATCTTGTCCTTAGTGTACCTAGAAAGTCCTTTGCCACCTATCTCGCACAAAATGTCGTTGCTCCAAATATATTAGCACACCCAGCTGCTCACAAGAGATTTGCCTCATCAAATGCACTTGCACACTCAATGCTAATCAATTTTCCTTCTCATGATGAATATGTTGCTTCAAGGTCACTGTATATAGGCTCAAATATCATCTCTCACAATGATGTTTGCCTCTTCAAAATCACTGTAAATAGGCCCAAAAGCTCAACAACTCATAGTCCCCTTTGCTTCATCAAGGTGATTGCATATAGGCTTCAAAACACACTCTGTCCTATCCAGCAATCAAGGACAGACTTTCCTGCAATCGTCCACAACAAAACACAACCCAATACCTTCCTTACTAACCTTTGTTTCATGTTATGCAACCAGCTCACAAAACAGAAGAAAAAATAGATCAACGACTCGAGAAATAGCCTCTTCGACGGGCCAACCTCCTTTACCTCACGTAAATGAACGATTCTTGGATGATACAAATCACAAGACCTCATTGGTATATATAGGAGTCTAAAGGGTCACAATATAATCAAATCCTACATAACAATAATAATGTAAGGGCACAACGATAAAAATAGTGGGCTTCTATGGGGCACAACAATAACAATAGTGGGTCTACATGGTCACAACAATAACAATAAGGGGCTACACTAATAATATCAATAAGGGGGCTACATTACAAAAATAGCGACCTAACATGCCCCTCTCCTTCAAAACAAGTGTTGTCCTCAACACTTGAGTAGTTTTGGATGCTTCTATATAAAATTCTCATCCTCCAATGTGGAATCTTCAGCAGCTAAGTTCTTCCACTTAGTGAGATATTCTGAAATTGATCGATTCCACAGTTGTCGATTTCTTGTTTTTGTGATTACATTAGGCTCCAATATGATTTTTCCTTCTTCGTCAAGTTCTGGCAATATTGTTTGAACTGGGAGGTTGTCACTGATAATCTTCTTTAATCATGAAACATGGAAAATTGGGTGTACTCAGGAAAATGCAGGCAGCTCCAATTTGTATGTCATAGTACCAATTTTTTTCAACACTTTGTAAGGACCATAATACTTGGGTGATAATTTATTATCCTTCTTAGCTTGCTTGAGAGACATTTGTTTGTATGGTTGTAGCCTTAAAAATACCCAGTCGCCTACATCAAAACTTCTTTCACTTTGACACTGATTTGCCTGTTCTTTCATTCAATTTTGTGCCATAGTGAGGTTATCCTTTAAGAGTTGGAGAATTTGTTGTTGATGCTCGATGTGATCTTCCACTACTTGAACTTTAGAATTTTCTGTTAAAGATGATGTGATGGATGGTGGATGATATCCATAAGGTGCCATAAATGGGATCATTTTTGTTGTAGTATGGAAGGAAGTGTTATACCACAATTCAGCCAGAGGTAACCACTCGACCCATTGTGTTTGTTTTTCAGATACAAAGCAATGAAGATATCCTTCCAAACATTTGTTCACTATCTCAGTTTATCCGTCGGATTGAGGATGATAAGATGAGATATGAGCTAATTGAGTACCAAGACAAGAAAATAATTCCGTCCAAAAATTTCCAGTGGAAATGGGATCTCTATCACTTACAATAATCTTTGGTGTAATGACCCATTTCGATTTATAAGCAAAAGAGTATTAGCATGCATACAATGTATGCATGTGATAGCTACATATGCACACATCGCATGCCTTGCACTAGTATACTTATTAGGAAAATTATTTAAATAAATGAAAAGGGACTAAATAACTAAATTATTGAGAAAAGAGATTTGACACTCAAATATACATATTAAATACTTTGTACTTACCAGGTTGTTAAATAAAATTTACAATTCCAATCCTTCTAATGTAAATGTTGATCATTATATAGTTGAGTTATAAGTTATATTATTGTTAATATATATATATATATATCAAATTTTGTTATATTAATTTAAAACTTTAACTAAATATATATATATAATATATATATATTGATTTTATTATTATAAATTAAACTTTATAAAAGTTAAAAATCATTTAAATTTAATCACGTCAATCATATCAAGCTCAAAACATACACTCATCTCCCATTACATATAAAAAGCCTTACCTGTCAAATAAAATCTAATGAAAGCGGTGGAAGAAGGCAATGACCACCTGCGAAGAGTACTTATCCCAAGCACGTTGAAGAAGAAGAGAGGAATTTCTTAGGAAAAGAAGAATTAGAGTGGGAAATTCAATTCTGAGATGGATATCCAAATCGAAATTTCAGGATTGAGCAATTATTCTTGAGGCTTTTGGGCACGAGGGCCCAAAATACTCTAATTAGGAAGTATTTTGGGGCTAAGTACTGAGGCTGTGCTCAGCTTGGCTGGGAGGATTTAGTCTTTGGTATCAGAAGTAATTGGAGCTACATTAGCAAGGAATCAACATCAAACTCGAGAACCATGTACGAAAAAGTGAATCAAATTGATGAATTATGCATAGTAATTGTAAAGTTTGTCAATTCTATAGAATTTAATGGTTCAAATTATGTTGGTCTCTACATTCTGGTATCAGAGGGTTCTCTTTAAGTATTTCTATGATTTTCAAGGCTTGTATTGCCTTCGAAGTTTGACCATCCTTACCTTCTAATGTTGTAGAGATAGAGTTTACAGTGGTTAGATTATAAATTTAAAAAATGTGTTAAGGGCGTAAAATAAATTTTCTTCGCAGCCAAGGTTTCTCCATGGGTTGAAATCTGTGTTTCCCTTTCCACCCACTGAAAATTTGCACGAAATTTGTGTTTCCCTTTCCACCCACTGAAAATTCACAGTATAAAAAATCACAGTGAGATGTTTTAGGTGGAAATATCACCGTATAAAATATCGGTCTTTTAATTTCCATCTACCGAGTCACAAGCAAAGTCAGAGACTAGTGCTATATGTGACTAGTTTTAATTTGACGGCAAGTGGAGCGAAGACTCGAACCCGACATGTTACAGGGAAGCACTCGACTCCAGCGCCAACCATGATGAAGGAACCCAAAAGGGGTGTTAGTTTTGCACCAGTGCATCGAAGAATTTTTCCCTTTCTGTGGAACAAAAAAAAAATAGGTTAATGAAATTGAGATTAATAATTTATTGCAGCTCTCCGTAAGATGGTCTTTAGAACACTTGGAGCACATATTCTCTGGTGCGGAGCTTCTAAAAAACCACATCATGTAATTTATTTAAATCCTTTAAAGTTTACAATAAAATTAAGGGTTTTATTAAAAAAAAATGAAGTTTACAATAAAATTATTTAAATAGACTCTTTGAATTTAATATCAACTGTCATGCCCGCTCAATTGTTCTTTCACGTTAGCTATACTACTTAATACGTGTAGAAATATAAAGCATAGATTCCAACTCAAATCCAAATTTTAGTTAACATTAATATTTTTACAAATTCAAATTCTATTAAGCAACAGATTACATAGACGTCTAATATTTCAACGATGTTGTCATCAATGTTAGTAGTAATAATTTGAGCACCATTAATTATTTATAACTATTTTGCTTGGAGCCTCCTGAAAGAAAAAAATTAAAATATCAAATCTTCTTGGCGCCACTGACATGACAAGGTTCCTGTTCTTCTTTGTCACGCAGTGTTGGGAATAATCTTATGAGATTTTTACTAATCTTAAAATGATGGGATGAGACGTTAACATTGATCGTTAGAATTAAAAGTTATTCTAATTATGAGTTTAATATATTTTATTTTTATGATTAAATGAGAACAATTATTTGTCAATATTATAGATATATTTGGTCTTTGAATTGACAATTTATTTATTTTATTTTGTTAATGACAAATATTAAATATCTCATAATAAATCCATTAATAAAGTTTCAACATCAATCCATTAATAAAGTCTCGACGTCCACAAATTACAAATTTTGATTGCGTTACTGGATCTTTTCTTCACAGAAGATATTACGCAACTACATTATTCCATTATTGTAAGATTTTTCAATGAATTTATTATAATAGATTTCACTGGGCAAGCCCTTGGACAACACATCAGTCATTTATGAATGATCGTGTTGCCCAACCAAGGGAATTATGAGAAGCAGTTTCAATCCTAAAAATATAATAATAATTATAATCTAATATTATGGCCCAAACTAGCTAGTCACTAGACGTCCCTAATATAAGGAAAGTTAATATAAATTTGCAGGCGTCAAGGATGCTTGTTGCGGTGAAACATTTGAATGACTGAAAGAAGGAAAATTGTCAAATTTAGTATTAATGGACTGGTGGGGAATAGTCTTGATAAATGATAATGTCATAGTTACTGTCATGGCCCTTTAAAAATATATATATATATATATATATAGTTCCCTGCATTTTCCATTTATAATTTGATGTTTCAGTAAGCTCAATTTGAGTATGGCTGGGTCTATTTGTGAGTTAGTGGGCATCATTTTATAATCAAAGCTCTGAATAATTAATTAATTTCGAAATTAATTAATTTATTAGAAGTGTATATAATAACCCACTATGTAAACAACGGAAAACCCTGTGCTACAAATTCCTAAACATGTTGCTTGACACTGCAATGACAGAAAAGCCTTTGTGGGTATTTAATAGAAAGTTCAAATTGAGGTCTTTGGTATATGCAATGCAAATGAAGCATTGTTGGGTGTCATTTTATAATCAAAGCTTCTGAATAATTAATTAATTTCGACATTAATTAATTTATTGGAAGTGTATATTAATAACCCACTATGTAAACAACAGAAAGCCCTGTGCCATGAATTCCTAAACATGCTGCTTAACACTGCAATGACAGAAAAGCCTTTGTGAGTATTTAATAGAAAGTTCAAATTAAGGTCTTTGGTATATGCAATGCAAATGAAGCGTTGTTTAAGAAAAGGGTGTCAAGTATATGTAGTTCAAGAAGAAGTATGTAAAAAGAACGGACCCTCCTTAGAATAATATCCAGTATTATCTGAATTTCCAGATGTTTTTCCAAAGGAATTACCAGGATTACCTCCCGAAAGAGATCTGGATCTCACAATAGCCTTGAAAGTTTGAAACCTAGTACACAACCAATTTCCAAAACACCTTACAGAATGACAACTCCAGAACTTCAAGAATTACAAATTTAATTAAAAGAACTATTGGATATAAGACACATTCGACCTAGTATTTCACATTGGGGTGCTCCTGTAATTTTTGTCAAGAAGAAAGATAGTTCCTTACGGTTATGCATAGACTACGAGACTTGAATCGAGATACAGTAAAGAATCAGTATCCAATGCCTCGAATTGATGATCTCTTCGACCAAATGAAAGGAGCTGTCTTTTCAAAAATCAATCTACGATCAGGCTATCATCAGCTAAGGATTAAGGAAAGCGATATCTCTAAAACTGCATTCCGAACACGCTTTGGACATTATGAGTTCACTGTGGTACCATTTGGGTTGACCAATGCACCAGCAGTATTCATGAACCTTATGAACAACGTTTTCCGCAAATATCTCAACCAATTTGTACAAGTTTTCTTAGATGATATTCTCATCTACTCCAAAAATGAGAAAGAGCATGAAGAACATTTATGGATAGTATTATCTTGCCTCGGAGAACACCAGTTATATGGAAAGTTATCCAAGTGTTCCTTCTTTCAGAATAAGATTCATTACTTGGGTCATATCATATCTGGTGAAGGGATCTCAGTAGATCCTGAGAAAGTAAAGGTAATCAAGGAATGGCCAATACCGAAAAATGCACATGAAGGGTGAAGCTTTATGGGTTTAGTTGGTTACTACTGAAGATTTGTAGAAGGATTATCCAAAATTGCAAAACCTATCACAACCCTCCAGCGTAAAGGAGTTAGGTATGAATGGACTGAAGAATGTCATAAAAGCATTCTCTGAACTTAAATCACTGTTGACCAGTGCACCAATCATGCCAAGTACCTAATATGGACAAAGATTTTATTGTGTATTGATGCATCCAAGCAAGGATTAGGTGTAGTATTAAGGCAAGATAGAGGCATAATAGCATATGCCTCAAGAAAGTTAAAGCCTCATTAAAAACTCTAAGTCACGCACGATTTAGAGTTAGTCGTTGTAGTGCTAGCTTTAAAGATATGGAGACACTATCTAGTGGGAAAAAGCTTTATGCTCAAAAGCGACCATCAAAGTCTACAATATTTGTTTACTCAAAGAGACTTGATTGTTGGACAAAGACGATGGAGTGAATTCCTAAGTGAGTATGACTTTGGAATTTCATATATTAAAGGAAAAGAGAACGTAGTGGCAGATGCTTTAAGCAGAAGACCTCAGATATTCTCCCTCATACCTATTAAGGTAGATTTCAAGTAGCAAGTACTAAAACATCTCTTGAGAGATAGTTGGTATTTAAAAGTGAGATCCAAACTTAAGAGTAGAAAGCCAAAAGAAACTAAGTTTGAAGGATATGAACTAGAGGATGATGGAATTTTGCGATTTCATAGAAGGATGTACATTCTTGATAATGAGGACCTCCGTGACATCATCCTTAAAGAAGCCCACAGAGCACTATATTGTGCACATCCCGGTATAAAGAAAATGTATGCTAATACAAAGAAACTTTTATTTTGGGCAGGCATGAAACGTGATATCGTTCAATTCGTTGCAAAATATCTTCAATGTCAACAAGTAAAAGTTGATCATTGTCACTCAACAGGTCTCCTGCAACCTCACAACATTCTTATGACCAAATGGGAGATAATTTCTATAGATTTTATCATCGGACTACCTCTCATTCCACAAAGGCACAATGCCATTCTGATTGTGGTGGAAATATTAACGAAAAGTGCCCATTTCATTCCCGTAAGAGATACTTATAAATTTGTTGATGTAGCTCAAGTATTTATAAATGAAATCATCAGATTTCATGGAGTACCTAAGAAGATCATATCAGATTTACTTCAAGATTCTGGATTTGTATGCAATCAACCTTAGGAACTCAATTAAATTTAAGTACAGCTTGTCATCCTGAAACTGATGGGCAAACAGAAAGTGTGAACCAAGTACTAAAAGATATGCTGAGGATGTACGTTATGGATCAGCAAACATACTGGGAAAAGTACTTAGTCGAATTTTCATACAATAACAGTTACCACAGTTCAATTGGAATGCCTCCATTTGAAGCATTATACAGCAGACCTTGCAAAACATCATTAAGTTGGGACAGACTAGAATATTAGGTGATAGTAAGGCCAAAATTAATTCAAGAGATGGAGGAACAAGTAAAACAAATTAGACAATGGTTAAAGGAGCCACAGGATAGACAAAAGAGTTATGATGATGCTCACAAGACAGATAGGAAATATGAAGTAGGGGATCAGGTTTTCGTCCACATCAAACCAAATAAAAGCATTATCCGATTCGGAAAATGGACAAAGTTGTCACCCGGATTTATCAGACCATTTAGAGTCCTAGAAAAATTTGGACTTGTCACCTATCATCTTGCACAGCCATCTTACTTGCATAAAGTTCATAAAGTATTTCATGTATTTGTATTAAGACATTACATAACTGACAAATCTCATAACCTTCACTGGAGGAACTGCAAGTATCGAACGAGGGAACCATTTCGGTCAAACCATTGCGTATACTAGAACGTAGGGTTCGACAACTCAGGAATCGTCTGGTAGACCAAGTTAAGGTCTAGTGGGACAAGTATAGCCCTGGTACATGGATATCAACATGAAATGTGTTATTTAATTAACATTGTTGGAATATAAATACCAATATGAAGTTTAATATTTCAATTTTCAATAACCTTGTTATGAAATCCAAATCATGAATCATGTTATGAATGAAGATATTTATAATTTGTTTCATTTCTGCATATCAACATGATTGATAAAACAGAAATAAAAGAATGACTACATTTAACTTACTGGTATATGAGTTGGATATGACCAAGTACATTATACCATAGATAGTAGAATATAAAAATTATACAGAAATTGTTATTTAAATAAGAATTGTTTTGAATATATTGATGCATATGTTATAATATATGAACAAATGTTTACATTGTACATAGCATTGTTACCAAATAACTATGTGTTAACAAAATCCCCAAAAATAATTGAGACTCAATGAGATTCCATGATAGGGTGTTAACCCTAGTCCCACTAGGAGGGGTAGAGATATCGTCCACCGTTTATCCTCCAAATCCTAGAGATGGGAGGACTGTGCGAATCACGCTCCCCTAGACATGTGATGATGACTGTCAGATTCCTATTAGGTAAGCAGGTCGATATAATCGACGGTGACACCCTTGAGAGCCTATGAATGGTTAGTTAGTATAAGTGACACCATGGCACACTCCAATAGAGGACAGATAAGAACGAAGCGGAAAACATTAGGAAAAATAGGGTGATTTTAGAATAACCTGGGAATCCAGTTGAAGTAAGGAATGACTATTAAGTTTATAAAAACTTTAAATGTTCAAATAGAAATTTCAATCTTGAAATGCAACCATTACTTGATCGAACTAATCACTAAAGAAATTGCAGATATATCATAAAAACCCTAACTTCAGGATGAAGTTTTCCAAAGGAAGGAAGCATGTAATGACCCATTTCAATCTATAAGCAAAAGAGTATTAGCATGCATACAATGTATGCATATGATAGTTACATATGCACACATCGCATACCTTGCACTAGTATACTTACTAAGAAAAATATTTAAATAAATGAAAAGGGACTGGATACCTAAACTATTGAGAAAAGAGATTCGACACTCAAATATACATATTAAATACTTTGTACTTAACAGGTTGTTAAATAAAATTTACAATTCCAATCCTTGTTAATATATACATAAATATATATTGTTAATATATACATAAATATATATTAATAAGTTAAATATTTAAAAATTATAATATAAAAAATATATACTAATATATATTATAAGTTAAAATATTAATAATATAACAAAAAATATATATATATATATATATTGATTTTATTATTATAAATTAAACTTTATAAAAGTTAAAATCATTTAAATTTAATCACGTCAATCATATCAAGCTAAAAATGTACCCTCATCTCCCATTACATATAAAAAGCCTTACCTATCAAATAAAATCTAATGAGAGCAGTGGAAGAAGGCGATGACTGTCTGGGAAGGGTACTTATCCCAAGCACGTTGAGGCAAAAGGGAGATTTTTTTTAGGAAAAGAAGAATTAGAGTGGGAGATTGAATTCTGAGTTGGATATCTAAATTGCAGTTTCAGGATTGAACAACTATTCTTGAGGCTTTTGGGCACGCAGGACCAAAATACTCTAATTAGGAAGTATTTTGGGGTTGAGTACAGAGGATGTGCTCAGCTTGGCTGGTAGGATTTAGTCATTTGGTATCAGAAGTAATTGGAGCTACATCAGCAAGGACTCGACATCAAACTCGGGAACCAGGGTTAAAAATGTGAATTAAATTGATGTTATGCATAGACTGTAATTGTAAATTTTGTCGATTTTATAGAATTTAATGGTTCAAATTGTGTTGGTCTCTACATTTGGGTTTCCATGTAGCTTTTGAATTGTTTCCATAAATGCAGTTACAATTGTACAGGGTTTAAAAGGGGGTGAGATAATCCACAAAAGTGTGCATGTTTGGTAAGTCTATCAACTACCACCATGATGACACTCTTTCCTTTAGACTTGGGTAAGCATGTGATAAAGTCCATTGAGACCTCCTCCCAACGCTGACTTGGAATGGCTAAAGGTTGTAATAGACCCAGGGTCTTAATTGTCTCAACTTTATTTTGTTAGAAAACCAAACATTCTGCCACAAACTTCTGAATATCAAATTTAACATCATCCCAAAAAAAATTCCTTCTTGACCCTGTGGTAAGTTTTTAAAAATCCTAAGTGCCCTCCTAAGGGGGAGGCGTGCAATTCCAAAAGAATCTTTTGTTTGCGTTGGGAATTCTTACAGAGATACAAGCGATCTTTGTAACATAATGAATCGTTTTTCCAGATAAATGTATCAAAGGTACTAGGACCTTGCAGCAAACTTTTGAATGAGTGTCCACACCTCTTCGTCATTCTTCCATTCATTCCTTGCTTCAGTTATCCAATTAGGTTGGAAAATAGAAATAGCACAGAGCAATGCATCCACATCCTCATGTTTTCTTGAGAGTGCATCTGCAACAACAATTTGTTTCCATTTTTTGTAGATGATTTCGAAGTCATAATCCAACATCTTTGTGACCCATTTTTTGTTGCTCTTCTGAAGATAATATTTGTTCCAAAAAGTATTTAAGGCTATCATGATCTATTTTTACCTTGAAATGTCTTCCCATTAGGTAAGGTCACCATTGCTTTAGTGCATGCAGTATTGCCAAAATTTCTTATCATAAATAGGTTTGTGTAAATACTTTCCCTTGATTGGACGACTTTCAAAAGCAATAGGTCGTCCTTCTTGCATTAAAACAGCACCAATTCCATTTCCTGAGGCATCACATTCCACAATAAAGGTTTTTGTGAAGTCAGGTGTAGCTAAGACCAGTGCTTGGCACATTACCTTTTTAAGAATTTCAAAGGCCTTAGTTGCTTCTGGAGTCTAAGAAAATGTATCTTTCTTCAGTAATGTTATTAGAGGCGCTACTATTCTCCCATAATTCTTAACAAACTTGCGATAATTCCATGTAAACCCAAGAAATCCTCGAAGATGCTTTAAGGTTGTGGGGATTTTCCATTCCTTAATGGCTTTAATTTTGTTAAGGTCTAACTTAACACCCTCATGAGATACAATATGACCCATATACTTCAAAGAAACATTTGGAGGTTTTGCATATAATTGTTTCTCCTCTAAAAGTTAGAGCACCTTGTCAACATGTTGAACATGATCCTTACAAGACTTGTTGTAGATTAGTATATCATCAGAAATACTAACACAAATTTTCTAAGTAAGGGTTTGAAAATGGAATTCATCAAACCTTGAAATGTGGAAGGTGCATTAGTAAGGCCAAAAAGAATAACCAACAATTCATAATGACTTTCATGAGTTATGCATGTTGTTTTCGGAATGTCTTCAATCTTCATTCTAATTTGATGGTATTTTGAAGAAGATCCAACTTAGTGGAGTAAATTTCACCATGTAATTCATCCAACAATTCATCAATGACAAGAATGGGAAATTTATCTTTAATAGTGAGTTTTTTGACCTCCCTATAATCTGGACACAAACACCATGATCCATCCTTCTTGTGCACCAATACTAATAGAGAAGAGAAAGAACTTTAACTAGGTTGAATTATACCAACCTTTAGCATTTACGCAACCATACAATCAATTTCACTCTTTTGGGCATAGGGATATTTGTATGCCCTAATGTATGGAGGAACGCTTCTTGGAATCAAGTGAATAGCATGATCATAATCACCAATAGGTGGGAGGCCTTTGGGAGTCTCAAATACCTTGGAATGATTGTCCAAGACTTTTTGGAGATCTGTAGAATTAGATGTTTTCGATGTTTGAACCTTTAGTGAGCATAATTATGCAATTACGCCCCGTTTTTCTTTCTTCAAAATCTTTGTCAAGCCATTAGAGCTAATTATCTTCCCTAATTTCCCGACTATACCCCTTAATTCAATTTCCTTTCCTTCCCAAACAAAATTCAAGAAAAGTTCTTGAAAATTAAAAGATATTGTTCCCAAAGATTGTAACTATTGGACTCCTAGTATAATATCAACACCACCCATTGGAATGGCAAGCATTGGACTATTAAATACATATTCCCCCATGGTTAGCTTGATATTATGGCACCTTCCGAGCAAGTTATACTTCCTCCATTTACAACCATCACTTTACACTCTGGTGTTGGATATAGAAAGCAGTTCAATTCATTAGCTATCATACAATGAATAAAATTATGGGTATTACCTGAATCAATCAGCGCTATTACCTTTTTCTTTTTAATATATCCTTATATCTTGAGAGTTTCAGGAGTGGTAATTTCTAACAATGCATTACAGGATATGGTCGTATTCATTTCTTCTTTCTCTAGGGTTGGTTCTTGGTGTATATCCTCTTCTTTCGATGTTTCTTGTTCTTTTTCTTCCTCCTCTTCACAATCTATGTAAAATAATTTCTTCTCAACACACTTATGACCTTTAGTGCATTTGTTATTACAACTATGACAAAGCCCTTTTGCTCTTTTTTCCTCCAATTGTTGTGGTGTCAACCTTGCAGGTTGTGGAAGACTAGGAGCAACAACACTTCCATCTTTATAGTTATGCGTGGTAGACTTCCTTGTTGCCATAATTTTGTTTTCAACTTTTCTTGTCACCCTGAATGGCTTCTCCAATGAATCAGGTTCCCAAAGGTGAACCTCATGTTGGATATTATCATTCAAAGTCCCTATAAAGACATCAATCCTACAGTCTATGGAATATCAGTTACCCTGATATTCAATTTTTGGAAGTCCCCAGTGTGCTCTACCATTGAACCCTTTTGTTTGAGATTTTTCAAATGGCTAAAGAAGGTGTTGTTCTTTGTATCATCATAATGTGTTATCATTTCCTCCATTCTAATGTGCTATCATTTCCTCCATAAAAATTGCCCAAGTGACAAGTGATTTACGAGAACAAAGTCATCGATACCATAATAATTGATTGGGTTCTAAATATAAATATGCAATACGTACCTTTTGTGTGTGTTGCACATCATGTAAATCAAATTATTGCTCCATCTCTAATATCCATGTTACCGGATCCTTGCCATCAAACTTCCTCATATCAATCTTTGGAATGTGGTCGGTCTTCAACCCAAAGTTAGAGTCTCTAAAATCATGATTAACATTCCTTTTGTTCTCATCATGAGTTTCATGAAATACCTTGTCGCCATTAGAAAGCATTTGTTGTAGCAACTTTGTCAAACCTTCTTTCAAACCTTCCATTTCTATTTTTAAACTATCATTCAAACCTTCCATTTTTGTTTCTAAATTGTCCTTCAAACCTTCCATGTCCTTTTTTATTTTTTATTTTAAATCATCCATGCTCCCTTTTAAACCATCCATCTTAACATTCATCATCGCTTCTAGTTTATTTTTTGTTACTCTTTGTGAGAGCAAAATTTGTTGCACTTGATCTTATAATTTTGATATATCATGTTGCATTTCTTCCTCTTCTTCATGCATCATATTAGAGCTTTTTGGTTACTCACTGGGTGTACCCATTTTTTTGCTGCAAGACATATTGGAAATAATGAGATATATTCTTCACTATGCCCTTTGTATCACTTCAAACTAATTTTTCAAACAAAACTTACGCAAATTTAAAAAATACACACCTTTTTGTTTGTTTTTTGGAGTTTGACTTTGAAATTGTTGTATGTCTGTAATTTCAGCTCTCCAAGGTTTGAAACTCAGTCCAATCGTAGCACTCTAAGTCTTCTTTCCAATGCCACAAGTCCGACCAAAATTGGATTTTTCAATATAAAGTTATGTCAAATCTCCCACGATGACTTGATTATGGATTAATTCAGTAGAGTGAACTTGTACGATATGCCAAATGTCCCTATTCCAACCTTTGGCCCTGAAATTCATACACGAGAAACTGCAGTTTTCTCACTTTCAATCACTTTTTATGGAATTGAAATTTGATGCTTGAAAAGAAAGTTATGACAATTTTCCCTAGGTCACTTGTTTGAACCTGAATTTTGGAGCATGCAAAAACCCTAACTTCTTCGGACTATATCTCAGAAAATATAGCGAACCAAGATCTGAAATTTCTACACGAAGCTCACTAAGATTTCGGCTCCACATGGTGAAAATCTCAGCTTAAGCTTCATATAAAAAGAGTTAAAGTGAAAATGCCAAAATGACCTGTTTGAAGAAGTGAAACCCTAGAATCCAAAGCTCTGATACCAAATGTTATGCAACCAACTCACAAAACATAAGAAAAGATAGATCAACGACTTGAGAAATAGCTTCTTCGAGAGGGAAACCTCCTTTACATCACATAAATAAACAATTCTTGGATGATACAAATGACAATACCACCTTGGCATATATAGGACTCTTAAGGGATCACAATATAATCAGAGCCTACATAACAATAATAACATAAAGGCACAACAATAACAATAGTGAGCTTCTATGGAGCACAACAAAAACAATATGGGGTCTACATGGGCACAACAACAAGAATAGGGGGCTACACTAGTAATATAGGGGCCTAACAACTCAGGTCTGAAGAAGTTCGATCTTGTGGCAATAGATCTTCGAAGCCTCTCGGCCCTGAAACAAACCTCTGCAACCCTCCTTTAATAGCTCGGATCCTTTGTCATAGCCTACAGCCTTTTTGCATTTGGGTCTGAGAGAACCATGTTAAAGAATGTAACTAGTTTCAGTCTTCATAATTGTTCTTTTGACTCGTCATGATGTAATTCTTATGTATCTATCAAAAGAAGAAAGAAAATGATGTAAAGAACAAAAGAAAAACTATGTCTAAAGCATGGGTTTCATGCTCAATTTATTTGTCACTAAGTCAAGCATCCATTGAATGCTCCTAAGGTTTGTTATTAGTCAAGAGTCATTGTCATTTTGTAAAAAGACCCAAGGTGAAGTCGGCCTAGATAGGGTTATTCGAGCCTCTTGAAAGGCTATAAAAAGGAGTCCCTTCGATTCATTTGGAATACACACAAGCATACATATCTCGGAATCAATTTGGAGTCCAAGGAAGTGTGTGAAGGCCTTGAAGAGCAAGGAGAAGGATAGCGAAGCAAGGAAAAAGCCTCCAAAATTTTCGGAAGTCTGAAATCTGCCTTTTTCACATCACACTTGCCAGTACCCTAGGGGTTTCTAGGGTTACCTCAAGTCCACAATTGCAGGGAGTATTGCAGGCTATTTTGGCAAGCTTGAAAGGCTAGAAGAGCCTTCATCTTAAAGAAATCTTGTTTTGTTGTCCTTGTAGAATCTGTCTTGCAGATTGGCTAGTTGACTTGGTATTTCGTGGGAAGCATGGTCTAGGTTTTGGTCTTGGAAGTCTCCTTTGAAGTTGATTCTATAAGAAGAGAATTTATTTATGGGTTTTCCCCTTAGAGGGGTTTTGCCCTGGCTTGGAGCCTATATCTTGTGTTCATTCGTGTATAGTTGTGATCTTCATTGTTTTGGCATTTATTTGGTGATAAGAACATAAACATAATCAAGAATAAGAACATAATATCACAAGTAAATGTCATGTAAGGAAAAGTAAAGTAAATGTTGCCCTAATTCAATTTTCCAACATGGTATCAGAGCTAAGGTCAAAGAATCTTGGCAACAAGAAGATCTTTAGGTTGCTCCAAAAAGCAAAAAGAAAGAATTGTAAAGTGACCGAGCAGAAATTGAAGGAAGGATGTTCCTGTGATTTGGGTCTGTTTTGGCACAACTAAAAGAGGAAAAGCAATCAAGTTTTGTGAAGCCATCAGCTGGAATGTATGTTGAATTATTGTGCCTCTATATCTAAAGTGAAAGAAGTCTCTCAAGAACGAATTACTAGCCCATACTTATCTTTGTTCCAAAAGGTGATCTCAAGGTCGAAAGCCTGTAGGTGATCCTATGTCAGATTCAAGTCACAATAAGGTTGGTTGTAAGGCTCCTACACCTACAAAAATTGCAGATTACTAGGCCAAGTTCAATCATGGAAGGGGCAAGGTACTATCTAAAGAAAAAGAGATTATGTTGGATGTATGGAAGCAGTGAGAATCTGAAGTTCGAACATGTGATTCCTCAGAACTTCAGAGAGAGCCGATGCCACCTTCAAAACCGAAAATCCTAAAGGAATCCAAAGGATAGAAGTAGTTCCTTAGTTCAACAAAGTGGAGCATCTTGAAGAGAAACCTAGTAAACATCTTTTGAGAAGTAAAAAGTTTATTTTGTAGAAGCCCTCGTTTGAGGGCCGAAAGCACAATCAAAACTTCAGTTGATAGAGGTACCAGACCTCTTGCTAAGGAAATAAAAAAATAAGGAAGAAGTATGGTATCCTATTCCAAAATTGTTTGAAGCAAGGTGTTGTAGTAAAACACAAATTAGAAAGACTTTCAAGAGGAGCAGCAGCTAAATACCTTAGGAAGAGCATCTTGATGTAAGAGTCTTGTATATTGACAAGAGTCTTGGGACTATTTAAGCAAGCCTACAATTGAAGTAAAATTGGATAAAGCAAACACAATAAGCTCTTCAAGACAAAACGTATGAGAATCTTTGAGGTATGTACAAGTTTGTTCAAGTTATAAAGGGTCTGCTAAGTAATTAGGTTTTTGTGGCATGCTTTGAATGGCTAAAATCTAGGTTTTATAATCTCTGACGGTTTTTGGTATTTGGGATTTATAAACCCTAGATAGGACTAAGATTGAAAGACCCCAGAATAGTGAAAAACCCTAATTGGTTGGTTCCCTCATAGAAACCCTAGTTGTTGACTTCTAGGGTTTGCAGGTAACCAAGGGTATATGGTAAAACTTAGCAAGGGTGGAAATGTATGAAATCTAGGATATGACATAAAAACCCTAGGGTGGATGTTTTCAAGGGAAATATCAAGGAATTTAGAGTTTGTGTCTAAGAATCCTAGGAGAATATCCTCTATGAAAACCATGGAAAACCTAGATCATCATCATGCTTGTATACATATTTTTGCTTGGTTGTATTTGTCGGTAATGTTGCAGGCACATAATGAAAGAAGCAAAATGAGAAGGATGGATAAGCAAAGCAGTCCTTGTGCTTGTTAATGATGAGCATGATGGAAGGAGGGAACTATAAGGACCCTAAAGAAACTGATGCTAACAAGGTCATCAAATACGTAAGCATGTATCTAGAAGAATCTTGTTTTTGGCAATGGCATTATATATAAAAGGTGGTGATAGTGGCATATTGAAAATCTACTTATTTGAATTGCTTGGAAGAAATCATCTAGAATGAAAAGTTTGGGGGCCATCTTGCATAATGTTCATCCATAAATTGCGTAACATTATGTTAAAGCTAGTCATTTTGACAAGGTGGATCCTCAAGATCCTATAAGAACCATCACTTTAGCAAGCTCTTGGAAGAAGGCATTATGACAAGGATTAGTATATATTCCATATTGTATGGAAACAATACTCTAAAAGGGATGAAGGAATGCATTTGGTCAAGTTGCAAGCTCATTGTGAAATGCATATAGCTAGATGATTGTATGAAAGATTAAGAATGTGTTTGAAATAACTTTTGGATTACTATAATCCTGTAAGAAAAGTTGGTCATAAATTATGCATAATGAATCTTTCATTTGGTTATATGATGTCTATGAAGAAAAATTTGACTTACTCTGGAATGGTTAGAATGATAAGACTTTCTCTCTAGAATATGTATATATTACCTCGTGTATTATTACAAAATACCTCTTGCGTATTATTACATACTCCCATTAGATAGTGCTTCCAATTCTTCACATCTTGCACCATGGCATAAAGCTCCTTGTCGTAGGTAGGGTAGTTAAGAACTACCCCATGGAAACTTCAGAATAGTAGCATATAGGCATTCACCCCTACATCAAGACAACTCCCATAGCATACCCACTTGTGTTTGTCTCCAGTTCAAAGGGCCACTGCAAGTTTGGTAATGCCAAAAATGGTGCTTGACTGATCTTCTTCTTTAGCTCCTCGAAAGCCTTACGCTGACCTTTTCCCCATTGGAAACTCTTGCCACTTGCAGTTATGGCATGGAGTGGTGTTGCTACTAATGATAATGAGACTATGAATTTCCTCAAGAACTGTGTTGCCCTGATGAAACTCCTGACCTCAGAAACATTAGTAGGCACCGACCATTTCATGATGGCCTCCATCTTGGAAGGATCTATCTTCAGTTTTCCTCCAATGATCACATACCACAAATACACTAAACATTGTTGTGCAAACTTGCACTTCTTGAGATTCGCTAGCAGCGGGTGCTTCTTCAATGTTTCGAGCACCTGTGTCAAATGTGAAATATGCTCCTCCCAGGTAGGACTATATATCAGTATATCATCCAAACAGACAATAGCAAATGAATCTATAAAAGGGTGCAGTACATCATTCATTAATCTCATAAACGTATCTGGTGCATTACATAGGCCAAATGGCATGACTAACCACTCATACAAACCTTGCCTGGTTTTGAAGGCAGTCTTTCAGGTATCTTCTTCTTTGACTCGAACCTAGTGATATTCAGACTTCAAGTCCAGCTTGGTGAAGTACTTTGCTTGTTGCAATTAATCTAGCAGGTCATCTATCCTACGCATGGGGTATCTATTCTTGAGCGTGATTTTATTCAACACCATGTAATCTATACACATCTGCCAAGTCCCATCCTTCTTTGGCACAATGATGATGGTTGACCCACATGGTGATGTACTCAGTTGAATGACACCTTGTTCTAGTGATTGCTGCAACTGTTTTTTCACCTCACTTGCTTCTATAGCACACTACCTATACAGCTCAATATTTGGCAATGGGGAGTTTGACAATAGCTGGATCTCATGCTCCACTTCTCTCCTAGGTGGTAGCACTTTAGGCTCTCGAAACACATCCCTATATGCCTACAACAACGCCTCCAGTCGGTGTTTATGTTTCTTAGTACACCCCTCCATGAATGCCTTGCATCTTATTGACTCCTCCTTGAACTAATCAATTCGTTGGCTTGGTTGGCACTTACCAGTGAAACTTTCGACTTGCCTTTGTGCGCGTTGATGATGAATGATTTTCCATCCTTGACGAGTAGGTACTGGTTGGATCTCCTCATGAATATTGCATCACGCATGTACATGTATGGACTCCCAAACACGACTCCACATACATCAAGAGGAACCACATCTAGATCTACTTCATCAATAAAATCAGCACTGATAGCAAATCTAATTTTACACTGTTTTGTTTTTTTTTCCAGTTAAGACTAACCTAAGTACCCACGGGGGATTTGAACCAGTGACCTATCGCAAGGAGTGCCTTAACAGCACACCCATTCACCGTCAATCCAAAGCCCTGTGGGCAATTTTACACTGTTTTGTTACCTTCAACTCTGCATCCTTATTTACCCATCCCAATGGATATGGGTTTGGATGATCGCAAACTTTCAGCCCAACCTTCTTGACCAGCTCTGTTGTAATGAGATTCGCCTACGATCATGAGTCAAATAGAGCATCAATCTTCGTCTTCTTGACCTGCATATTTATATGGAAGGGTTTGGTCATTTCTCTCTTTCATATTGTTGAAGGCTACTCAAATTCACCTCCTTCTGCACTGGCATACATACGATCTTCTCATCCACGTCTGAGTTGCTTTCAACTTGGTTGCTCGAATCTACGGTCGTGAGATTCTTCTTCTTGTTATCTTTCTTCTTGTTCTTCAAGTTTAGCTTTGGATGCAGCTTTTAGCACTTCCCCTTAGTATGGCCATCAATGTTGCAGTGGTTGCAGTGGTTGCTAGGATCTACTGGCGTGCTAGGGATGTCGTCTTTTTATCTTTTCCCCCTTTTTGCTTCTTCTTCCCCTCCCTAGAAGCTTCTTGTTGCTCCTTCTGCTTTGATCCACTTGATTGCACTCTTTCCAGGCCTATGTTCTCCAGGTATTGTGCCTATACACAAGCCTCGTCTACCAATTTGGGCTTGACCAGCATCACTTGCTCGTGTAGATGGTGGTGCAGACCCCCCAAAAACTTGAGGCATGCATCTGGGTTCTTTGGAGAGATACCCAACATTATAGCCATCTTTCTGAATTTCGTGGTGTACTCCTGCACACTTTGGTTCAATTTTTGTCTAAAGTAATGCCACGAGATCCACTGGTCGTCCACGTACCTAATGGGATAAAATTGTGAGTTAATGAGGGTTTTGAAACCCTCCCACTTAGTCATTGGAGGTTCTCTCTCCAACTGCTAGGTTTCCATGTGGCTTTCCCACCAAGTCAATGCATGGCCCTCTAATTTCAGTCGCGCGAATGAGATCTTTTGTCCTTCAATCTGATGGACGCTGAAATAAAATTCTTGTTGTTGCAACCAGTGATTCAGCTTCAGAGCATCGATCTCGCCACAGTATGGCTTGATATCAACTTTTACTTCCATTTTAAATGGGGATTGTGACTGGTTTATGACACTCGTACTAGGTTGACCTTTTTCAAGTTCTTTCTCCAACTGGTTCTTCCTTTCTCCTCGATCTTCTAATCCCCGATCTGATTTGTCCTCTACATTCGAACCCTCGTCTTCTCCAAATATCCCCATCTTATTATTCAAGGTCCCCATGAGGAGGTTTACATTGCGGTTGATATTTGTGACTTTCTGTTCCAACCACATAAACCTCACCTTTATAGGATCACGATGTTCAATTACAGATTCATCAACCAGGATTAGGATTTTATGATTTTCGGCCCCGATGATCTAGATGCCTACAAGCTCCACAAAATACC
Source organism: Pinus taeda (assembly GCA_000404065.3). Classification (NCBI taxonomy): domain Eukaryota; kingdom Viridiplantae; phylum Streptophyta; class Pinopsida; order Pinales; family Pinaceae; genus Pinus; species Pinus taeda. The sequence goes on from APFE030060050.1 coordinate 42,591, forward strand.
CAAAGAAACCTGCTTGTTAGTTTTGTAGCATCGGATGTGTTCTAGCCTTGAAATTTTGTGGAGAGGCTAGAATACATGAGATCTCCAAAACCCAGAAATCGTTTTTAGAAATTCCGCCTAGAAGTGACTTAAGTAGATTATTAGTCAGTTTCTAAATATTTCTTGAGTCTAAACTTAGGGAATATGACTAATTAATCAGAATTAATTAAGTTATGGCGTGAATGTTCTAGAAACTCACATGGATCGACTTCAAGTTAATCCTAACCATTAATTAAGATCTAATCTTGGTCATTGAAGTCTCAACGAAGGATTATAAGAAGAAGCGGATGGGGCTTGGAGATATCACTTGAGTAGTTCGATTTCATGAGCAGCTCAATTTCCTAAGTAGCAGCATTCAGTTGTCGGAGAGAGAGCCAGAGAAATCGAAGCAATGAGAAAGGGGCAGAGAGTGAAGCCGGAGGAAGGATTCCAGTTCCGGTGAGTGCATTTGTAGCTCCCGCAAAAAAAAAAAAATAAATAAATAAATAAAAAATAAAAAATATTGCTTCCTGGTTTTTTTCACAAAAAATTGTCACAAAGATGTTCCAAACGCAATTTTTTTCAAAGAAACAAGATTTTTTTAGTAGAGCAACCTAATATTCAAACTTATGCCCCTAGTATTGATATGCAATTCATGGTAATGTTAAATTCTTACAGTAAAAGTGACATTCTCCTTTTTCTTTCATTTTCATCTTTTTACTTGAATTTTTAACATTACTATGAAATGACTCAGGATGTTTGAGAGTGGTTCCAACCTCATTGGATTTCATATAGAGAAAGTAGAATTTTAGATCACTCAAAATACAGCAGACTCAGTTTTTCAAGATTTCAGGATTAGGGGGATTACAATGTTTCCATTGGATTTTGTCATGTACTATAGTATGGGACTCGTATTTAATCAAGAGCACCAGGCCCTCTATGTACCTTCATGTTAGTGTTATTGGTTGTAGAACTACTTTATCATGACCCTAGTAAAAATGTATCCATCACTCAAACAAAATTTTGACTTGACATGCTACATTCTTTCTATCTTATGTTAATTGCTTAGAGGGTGATATTAATGACAAAGATCCCAAGATAGGCGATGATTTTGATGACATGTAGCTATTTGTTGTAGCATGATTTTTTCGGATGCTAGAGGCCATCTAGAACCTATTTGTTGATGTATTTTCAATTTAGAGATGGATTACACTCGATGTTATTTTGGTTATGTGCACCCTTACATGTTATATACTAAGTAACCTAACACGGGTATTCGGGATTCGTAGGATACAGGGATTTGAGTGTCGGATTCGGACACATTAACCCCCTGGAACAGGACACGTAGATTCATTATATATATATATATATATATATATATATATATATATATATATATATATATATATATATATTATATATATATATATATATATATATATATTAAAAATCAGATATTTCTTACACAAATTCTCATTAATGATACAAATTCATTGATTTCAAACATAGATCTTCAACTAGATGTTAGTTTTACTGTTTACAAAGTAAGTTAGTAACATTATAGCATCCTTGAATTTATAGGTTCCTTCTCGCCGGATTCGAATCCGGTTTTAGAATTTAGAATTTATGATTCATTGATTTATGCCAGTTGGGTGTGACACTGGTGATTATCAAAGAAGGATTTATTACCAGCATATCAATCAAAATACCTTGGAAAGCAATGGCAGCTGAAAAGTGTGAGATTAATGTGGAGGACTTTGAGTTGGTTCTTGTTCCACGAACTGAGTTCAAAACATCCAATAGTTCTAAAGAATGTTCTACATCAGAAGTGGACCCCAGTGTGTCTCCTTCTTAGTGAAATTCAGAGCAGGTAGAGGGTTGTGGTATCCATGTAAATGGGGGTTCCACCTATCTCGGTGTTCAAGATGGGGTTAAGATGATTGCCAAGATGGTGGAAAGGCAGCTGCTTGGTCTCCATGTTAAAATAAAAAATATTATTGTTGCATTTGAACAGGCAACAGAGACTTGTAGTGCAAACTTGGGGGTTGAAAGCAGCTGTCAGTCTCAAAGCATTCTTGTCCTTCGAGTGCTCCAAATAGAATATGGAACAGATGTGTCTGGAGATGCCTGTGAAATTGTTGGCCTTCATCCAGATGATATAACAAAACTTGTTATGTTGACAAAAGTTATAAACTTTAATGGTGTAAGCATTGATCTCTATGATGTGATAGGCAAGGACGCAAAACTAGGATGTTTGATAATCGTCAGTGTCACACCCAACTTGAATTTATAGGTTCCTTTTCGCCGGATTCGAATCCAGTTTTTAGGACACGTTGTGTCCTAACGGGACACAATCCGAATTCGAGCGTGTCCCGTTAGGACATGACGTGTCCCGAAATTAGGATTCGAATTAGGTCGAATCGTGTCCGAATTGTAGGATTCAAACACTTGAGGAAAATCCAACGAATCTGGTTTCATAGGTTATATAAATGAAAACTTCTAACTTGTGGACATGGTTGATGAAGATTATAACTTCTAGATGATTGATGCTATATGATGTAATCCATGTTTTTATGTTTTTTATATCTAATTCATCATTCTACATGTTTTTGTTGACATATATGCATCAAAATATATAAAAATATATATTATATAAAAATTCGCTCCCAAACCTGGAGCTTTTGAAAATGTCGCTCCCTACTCCCACTTTTGCTCCTACTCCCGCTTCCAAGTAACCTTGGGATGAACACTTATGCAGAATGGTCCCCAAGTTTTTCATTCTTAAAGGACTAGAAAATTTCAAGCAATCCAAACAAGCAAACTTGAAATATGCTACTATCACCTACTTCCATCTATGATGCCATACTAGAACAAGATGCATGCTTGCTCCTTTGGTCATTAGTTCCTTCAGGGTCCTTTCAGTTCCCTCCCTCCACAACGCTCATCATTTCCAAGGAGTCATTGTCAAACAAGATAATTGCTTCGCTTTCTTCCCTCCTCATCTTACTTTCACCTGCAATCTTTAATAACAAATACAACCAAACAAAAATATACAAATACAAGAGCATGATGTCAACTCTGTCAATCTAAGGTTTCCATGGTAGAGTCCTAAGGTTTATTAATTTTAAACCCTAAATTCCTTAATCCTTCTCTACGAAACATCAGCCCTAGGGTTTTGATGTCAAACCCTAAATTTCAACCAAATCCACCCTTGCTAGGGTTTACCATGCCCTAAATTCTTTTAAAAAACCCTAGATGTAGAAAGCCAAGGTTTCTATGAGGGGGTAAGTAGACTAGGGTTTCTCACTAGGGTTTTTCTTATTCAAGTTCCATCTAGGGTTTTCAATCCCTAGATGTCAAAAACCTTTAACTAGATGAAATCTATAAACCATAGAATCAAAACATGTAGCAAAAACCCTAATTCATTAATTTATGCGGACCCTTTATAGAACAAATATACATACCTCAAAGACCTCATACCTTCGTCCTCCATGAATATTAGGAGCTACTACAAAGCCTTCTTCAAGATTTAAGAGTTTTGATCCCAAAGCATTGTCGCCTTCATTTGTTGTCATGATCTTCCAACTTCCGTGAAGAGAAGCTTTCAAAGATGTCAAGACAGGACGCTCTTTTCAAGGTGACCAACTGTTACTCCTTTTGAATTTTGGTTAGGGTATGACATAAGTGCTAGACTCCTACTACAACTCCTTGCTTCAAGCGGACCTTGAACTTCTCTTGTTTTGATGCCTCAACAATAAAACAAATACCTATTCTTGCACTGAAGACCTTGATGCTTTTGTTCCTGAAACTTCAGCCCTCAAACTAGGGGCTTTTACAGTCACTACAAAAACCTTGATGCTAGGCTTGAAATGTCTCTTAAATCTGCAATCTTATATTGCCTCACTTTGCTGGATTGTGGGGCTACTTCTAGCCTTGGATTCCACAAGAAATAAGGTTATAGGATTCGACCTAAAAGTTCTCAAAACTTCTGAAGTTTGTATGGTGACTTTTGTGTTGTGGTTAGCGCTTTGATAATCACTGAATATATCTTATAAACATACCTAAAGAATTATTCAAGAACTATGGCCTTTTTTTCTCTTCATCAAGGAGACTTCTTCACTTGATTAATAGTCTAGGTCTAAACTTATTTAAGGCCTTTCGGCCCCTACAAACAATTCACTACAGGATCCTCAAACCTTCTGCAATCTTCGCACAAATGTGATTAGATATTGCCATCAATTTTACAAAGACAACACAAAAAATACTTTCCAAGCCTTCGCTCTATTACAGGTACATTCCTCCCTTTAATCCACACTCAATTGTAATCAAACGGCCCTCCTATAGCTTTGACATGGGGCTTCAGATCTGTGGCTATTGCTGCCAAATTCTAAATTGATTTTCGAGCAAAGACAATGATGAAAACACGCCTTGATTAACCCATAAAATTGGTGATCTTATCTCAAAGAATGTCAGCCCTCAAGGAGATTACAAACAATCCCTTCTTATTGACTTGAAATCCCTTAAAACTACAATGATCTTCTAGCTGCCCATGATACCAACCTTAACACTGAAACCATGTTGGAAAATTGATTGTTAATTTTTCTTAGGGCTAAATTGTTCTTTGCTTTAGATAATTGCATCACATCATTTATATATTGAATTCACCCCACAACATCATTACAACATTATTACATCATATGCAATTATGTAGAAAGAACAATATCATCATCAATGCAGTGAAATATAAAGGAACAATAGAAGAAAAGCATTCACACATAGAGACACCAGGACTAGTCAGAGACTAGGGAAAAACCGCACAACGGGCAAAACCCTTTCAAATCCTTCTTATTAGATTGTCATAAAATGTTCAACAAAGAGAGAGTGCAATGTTCCAGTTTCTTCAATCACAAAACTATCCAACAAAATTAACCAAACAATATCCCAGAGATGAACCCAGCCATACTAATCAAAACCATGATTTCAGAAGCTTGTGGTAAACTATCAACATTTGCGATCAACTGTCAGAATCTACGGTCAACTGTCATCTGAATTTGTGGTCCCCTATCAGAAGAAACCCTAAGTCTTGGCGGCACGCAGAACACGGTCATGCGTGCGACTGAAGTGTCCTCGCCGCATGCACAAGCTTGCATGTGAGCGACTGCAATCGAAATTTCTTTGTAGCATCCCTGCGGCAGCAAACCAAAACCCTAATCCGCACGTACGAGCTTCAGACCCTACAATCTCAAACCTGTACAAAACAATCTTCGTGAACCAACTACAGACCTATGCGAGCCAAACCAAAGAAGAGAGAAGAGAATGCTTAATCATTACCTCCAAATGAGGGTCACTTGACTTGTATTTATAGCCATCCAAGGATGTCCAATTTCTTTTTAGGGTCAACTTGTCCTTTTATTTTTTTCAGGGGGGAAAAATTAATAGCATCTGTGAAAATTAGGGTCAACTTGTCCTTTTATATGCATGTGAGTTTCCATATTAAAAATATATTTTTCTTTAACCAAATTAAATTCTTCCAAGGGCTAGGAGGGGTCTTTCTTGATGAGGAAGATTGTCCAATGGAGGGAATTTGTCCCTAAGCTGCCAAATTAGCATTGATTAGGGCAGCAATTTAATTCATCTTTTCCTTAGTTTATTGGTATTTGTGATATTATGTTCATCCTCTTATATACTTATGTTTTTATCATTCAATAAATGTCAAAACAATAAAAGATCACATGAACACGAGATATAGGCTCCAAGTCAGGATAAAACCCCTCCATGGGGAAAACCTAGAAAGAACTCTTCTTTAGAATCAATCTTCAAAGGAGACCTCCAAGACCAAACCCTACACTAGGCCTACCACCAAGAATCAAGTCAAACAGCCAACCCTTCTAGACAAAGTTTCTATGGGTAGCGAAGTAAGATGAGGGCTCTTCTAGCCTTTTATCCTTGTCAAGATATTCTACAATACCTCCTGCAACTTCAGAGTTGAGATAACTCTAGAATCACAAGGATTCTTTGCACATATAGACTGAAGAAGACATATTTCAGACTTCCAATTTGAATTGAGGTATTTTTCCTTCTTCGCAAGGCTTGTTCTAGCTCTCCATGACCTTCGCATCTGTTTCCCAACTGCAAACCAATATGAAGAAGAATGTGCTTGATATGTATCACAATGGAGGTCGAAGACCCTCCTTATATAGCCTTACAAGTGGCTGTTTAAGGCCACTCTAGGCCGACTTTAGCTCATTGGCCAACTTCTTCTTGGGAGCCCTCTAGATATTTCCAAATACAAAATAAATTCCCTTTTCTTGATACAAGTGTCCACAAGGGTCTTTTACAAAATGACTCTTGACTCATGACAAACCCTAGGAGCATTAAATGGATGCTTGACCTAGTGACAAATAACTTGAGCATGAAATCTATGCTTGACAAATAATTTTCTCTTGTTCTTTACATCATTCTTTTGATAGATACATAAGAATTACATCATGACATGAGTCAAATGACAATTATGAAGACTGAAACTAGTTACATTCTTCAACAGCACCTTCAACCCTAGAATAACTATCAAAGATGATTATTCTCCTACCGAGACTCCCCCCATCTATGAAAGTCCATAAAGAGCAAGGGACACTGGTTGTGATGACAATTGTCCATTGTCCCATAATGTTACCACACAATCTAGTAGGCCCTAAGGAGGGGAAGCCTATAGGACAAAGAGCTAGGCTAAGTGATAACAACTACCACATAACACATCCACCTGCTGCTACTTGTCACCTACATGGCGACCACCTACAATAATAGAGCTACTATAAAAAGACATGCCAAAAATAGTAATGTCCCTAAAACTAGGAAAAGATGAAAAATGTCTAGAACTATCAAGGGAACCTTGCTAAATCTAGCACACAGAGAAAAATGCACTACTAAAAATAGAAAATCCTCACATGTCAATAAAATTAGACTCATCGGATTTGATTTTCTACAAGGAATCTGAACATGTGTTCGAAATCATTATGCAAGCCCCAGAACCCCAACTACTAAAAATCACAATGTCTCACACATTGTCCAAAAAATAACTCATCAAAATCGTGAACTTGCAAGGATCTCAAATATCCAATCACCTATCACATGCAATCCCCTAAATTCCAACTGCTAAAAATAGCAATGTCCTCCAAAATCAATGAAAGTGGCTATGAAATGTCACTCAATCTCAAAAGGGCTCAAAATCACTAAAAAATCCTACATCTGATCTCTATGGGAATTGTCTTTTCCCTGTGCAGAAGCTAACTCTAACAGTAATCTTTGAAAGCCGACTTTGAACACGATCCTGATGAAAACTATCTAGCTCTTAACCCCCCAATTGCAAGTGGAAAATCTGGAGGTTAACAAGTCCTTGGTGAGGTACACAAAAAGGTTTAGTTGTTAAACAACAACTTGTAAACAATTATGAGCACTGTCAAAATATACAAGTATCGTTATGTTTCTATTTTTGACAATTCCTATGAGCTTTAGCGTCTTAGGTTGTGATTTCCTTGCCTTGCATATGTTTGTAGGCTCTCTTTCTTCTTTTCTTCAAAAATGAACCTTCTCAACCTTCCTAAGAAAAGGTGGAATATATTCACTTCTTTTGATTGGGGAAATTTGAGGTCTAAAACAGACCTCTCAAGGAAATAAAACAACAATTAGAATAATGAAATAAAAGTTATGACTTTTCAAAGGAAAAGAAAGAAAATACTTTTGTAATCATATTTTCTATTTATCTCCTTATAGGATTAATCAAGCTTCAAGTGTGAGCACTCAATGGATGAGGAATCAAATTCTGCATCCAATAAGTGCCCACACTTGAAATTTGAGTTTCCACATCCAATGAATGTCCACACTTAAAATCTAAGTTTTTGCATCCCATGAATGCCCACAATTGAAATTAGACTAAACTTATCAGGGGATAAGTCAAAAATAGGATTAAAAAAAGTAGTTAATTTCCTCCCCTCTAAAAATATTTACCCTTGTGCTTGACATCGTCTCTTGATTCCTATTGGCTCTTTTAAAGTTGATTTTGATAGTGCACTTTTGGTTAGTGTTAGTAGAAGCCTTAGACAAAGCTCCTAATCTAGCAATTCGAAGGTCGTCATTTTGCAGGTAAGCTGACAATTGTTTCGTATATCTTGCAGGGTTCACACATCTACCATGCCTCTTGTTGCCTCCCCTGCAAGGCCTAGTTAAAAAGATTGGAGCAGACTTTCAGGTCATTCTTGCAGTTCAAATATGGCAATGAGAGAGGAATCACAACAATTGTCTACAATGTGTGTATTATGCTCAAGAGCAGAGGGGCCTGGGAGTTATTGATGTTGAGTCCCAAGGAAGCATCATGGCAGCTGAGTGTGTGGTACAATGCATAGCAGGAAGTATCATGGCAGCTAAGTGGGTGGTACAAGGCAAATTTTATTGTGGCACAGCCTTCAAACAGCTCAATATATCAAGAGGTATTAAGAATGATAATGCACTACCCAGGTACACCTACTATTAGGATAAAATAATAAAAGGTTAAAGGACTAATTTTGCTTCTAAACCAATTAAGCATAAAAGGCAACAACAGTGCAAGCCTTTCCTTGAAAATTAAGAGAAACGTATGTATAGCATACCTTCACTTTACCTTATCAATGGTATCAATTTGTTTGTTTGAATGTGTATTTCCATCTGCTGTCTCCACTGCTGCATTACCATTTGTATCAAATTGCTTGTTGAAATGTGTAATTCCAACTGTAGTCTCCACTGCTGCATTTTGTCTTTTGTTTGAATCATGTACTAATTTGTCCATGGATAGAAACTCAGACTGAAAAGAATCCCCTTCATTACATTTTCTGCACACTGGAGAAGATGGTTTTTCTTGTGACCCTATAATGCCCATATTCCTGCTAACACTATTTTCCGACTTTCCAATCACATTTGCAACACAAATACCAATTCCACTTGGTTTGGCATCCATACTGTGAATGAACAGTTCCCCACCAGCATGCTCCAAAGAAGCATGTAATCTTTCCGTACTATATCTCTGTTGGTCTTCTACACCTTCAACACTTGTAAGGCACCTTGAAATGCTTGTATCTGGAAAGGAAGCTGTAGTTTCCCTAAAGATAACACCATTATCTTCTCGGCTATCTGATCCGTTAGTCTCCAGTTCTTGTTTTGAGGGAGTAAATTCTCTTTCATCAAAATTATTGATTGGCTCTTCCTTTTTGGATAAGAAAGAACGCATATTGTCGTGACTATGTTCTTCAGTGTCATCAGATTTAAGTGCATCAGCACAGCATGCACCAACAGGAGAAACCATATTTTTAAGTTCAAAAATACCAACATCTGCAAAAGCTTCATCCATAGTACTGTCATCCAGATCATCCAAAGAAGAGTCTTCATCATCAACAGGTTCAGTGGAGACATCTAAAAAGCTATCCAGGCCACAAATTTGTCGTGCTTGCTTAAGTTTAAGAGCAGCTTCAAGTATTTCAGAACACCCAATGCTTTTAGATAACATGCAAGTTTCCATCAGGTTAGAAATAACTAATGCTTCTGCCGCTGCTACCGTAAGTCCAATTGCAACATCAATATCAACTGCTGTGAGTTTGCTATCAGTTATTTTATCACTTAACTGCCCTTCATTTCTTTCAATTGACTTTCTTTTTCGACTTTGCCGTTTTAAAGAATTCCGGACATTTTCTATTACAGTCTGTCCAGGTACACAACTTTCACTCCCTAATGTACCATCTAGAGAAGATGGACTAGTTCTTTTAGCTAATAATTCAGATGACCGAGAAACATAAGCCAGATCATAGCCAGCACCACAAATTGTATCATTTAAATTGTTTTCTTGTTGGAAAATTCCAGGGACATACAGCTCGGTACAAGGAGTCTCTTGAGTATAAGATTGAGACGGAATCTTACATTCAGTCAGAACCTTACCACACATCAGATCTTCTTTCATACCAATGAAATGAGTGGCACTTGGAATAGGATGCATATTTTGATTTGTCTTACCAGCAAACTCTAGCCGAGTATTTGGTACTGAAATATGATTTTCCAAGACCGCATGTGACTGATATGCTTCCTGTGGAGGTCCCTCAATAAATTTAGCAGCGCAACATTCAGAATTATCCTCTGAAGAAAAGGAGAGACGCAAAGCAAGTGCCTGAAATTAAACCATGTGATTGCCAGAAATTCAACATAGGCACAAAATTTAATAGAATAAAGGCATCAACAAAATCGCTATTGCACAATTAGAACATAACCAGCAAAACCTACAAAAATATCTCACAAAGATAACATACTTTTGGAATCAACAATTACTAAGCATTACATCCCACAATGACCATTATGTTGAAAATAGTAGCAAGAAATAGATTCCTTGATTTGTGCCTTGATTCAAGGAGTCAAATTTTAGTTTCTTCTTTGGCATGCTTGATTTCCTAAAAATTAGGAGATTCCCGAAAACTTAGAATGAGCTATGATGCAGTTAACTAATGTGCTCAAGTGGAAGGACAAGTTACTTGTCAACTAGTATGAGTTGATTGAGGAAAAGGACGAGTGGTTGAGTTTCAAGTCTTAGATTGGAGACAAGATGAGTGGCATGTGAGTTTTCACTTAGTTAACTCAATCAATCACAAAATCATTCCTTAATTAGAAACTCACTAAACTTAGCCATTCGAATATAAAGAAGGAACGAAGGCACACTTTGTATCATAATTTTGTGTGAGCTTGTGAGAGAAAGAAGCGAAGGGGTTTTCTTGTGTGAATTGTTGAAGGAGAAAGATCCCTTAGAAGTGCACAGAGAAATAAGGGATTTCCCTGATTGATAGGAGCCAGATTTGTGCAAGGAATTCAGGCCTCTAGTGCACATAGATTTAGGGAAGCAAGGTCAGCATCTTGCAAGTTGTTCCAAGCCTAGACTAAATCTGAGAGGTCATTGTATTCTCTATTGAAGCAAGTGTATTTGTAAGAGATCTATTGCTCATTCTTCTTCAATAATATTCTAAAGCAAGTGAGTGTTTTCCCAGTTAGGTTCCCTAGAAAAATTGTTGTGTTCTCTTGTGTGATTTGTGCATTTATTTATGTTCTATTTCACTGCAAGTTTAGTAGAGAAATTACGTGTTTATATAAAAAGAAAGTGTCTTTCAGATTGTTCATATTAGCAGATAAGAATTTCATGGAATTTCTACATCGTTTCAGAGCAGTGAACGGGAATCGACTAGCACACATGCAAGAGTAGGATCGAGAGAGCAAGATAGACTCGACGGTGCCGCAAATTTTGGTGTTTGGAAAGTCTAGATAATGTTCTTGTTGGACGAGTTTGGGCTGAAGGATTATGCAGAGAAAGGTGTTGCAAAACCTTCAGATCCAGACGAGTTAAGGCTTTTCAAAAGGCAAATGGCCAAGACCAAGCGGATGATCCTAGATGGAAATCGGGATCATACAATCCCTCATGTTGCAGGGAAAGATATAGCTAAGGAAATGTGGAATGCCTTAGTCAAGCTCTATCAAGACCCTTCCAAGAATCGGAAGATGATTCTCAAGGAAAAGTTGAGAACAATCAAGATGCAGAGGGTGAGAATGTAATTTCCTATCTCACCAGAATTCAAGGAGTTAGTGATCAGCTAGCAGTTGTGGGAGAGAAACCAGTGGATGGAGAGCTAGTACAAGTTGCTATAAACGGGTTTACCAAGGAGTGGGCTACTTTTGTTCAAGGGATTATTGGACACTATAAGTAGCCGGATTGGGAACGCCTGTGGAGTGACTTCATTCAGGAGAAGCTAAGGCTCAGTCTAGTTGAGGCTTCTAACAGCAGTGGCAAGGGTTCCAAGGTTGAGAAGGAAGACGAGAATCTTGCTCTTCCAGGTATAGCCAAAGGCAAGAAAGGCAAAGGGAAGAATGACAAGAAGAATGATTAAGCAAGATCAAGTGCTTCAATTGCCATGTTTTTGGGCACTATGCTTCTAAGTGTCCTAAAAAGAAGAAGAAGGGGTCAAATAAGGAGCATGTAGCTGCATAAGCTGAGGTAGATAGGTTTGCCTCGCAGTTTGAAAGGATTTCTCATTGATAGCTTGCATGGCAAGCTACGTAGGGAGCAGCACGTGGTATATTGATTTAGAAGCATCTTTCCATATGACTAGGAACAGGGAGTATTTCAGCTAGCTGGATGAGAAGGATCTGTAGGTGAATATTGAGCTTGTAGATAATGGAAAGTATGCTACCAAGGAGTTGGTACTGTCAGCTTTGAGAGGGAGTCAGGTAATTTTCTTCATCTCAAAGATGTTTTCTATGTTCTAGGGCTAAAGAAGAACATGGTTTCAGTAACCATCCTTGAGGATAAAGGATATGATGTCATCTTCAGTAGAGGTAAGGTTTACCTCAAGCATCTAGCTCCAGGGACAGCGAAGCAGATAGGTGTGAGGGTGAAGAATATCTACAAGTTGCAGGTAGAGAAAGATGCAGCCCTCAGCAGCAAGGTAGGATGTGCAGATGTTGTTGAACTTTGGCATAGGTGCATGGGACACTTGCATCATGGGGCACTGAAGATTCTTCAGTAGATTGCCACAATATTACCAACAGGTGGCCTTGACAAGAGTGGAGTGTGCAAGGGGTGCATGTTTGGCACGTACGCCAAGTCTTCTTTCCATGATCAAGACAGCATAGCCAAAGGGATTTTGAAGTTGGTGCACTTAGATGTGTGTGGGCACTTTTCTTCTCCATCACTAATGAGACACAGGTATTATGTTACTTTCATTGATGATTTTTCTCCGAAAAATTGGATTTATTTTATGAAAAAGAAAGATGAGGTCTTAGACAGGTTCATGGAGTTTAAGGCCTTGGTAGAGAAGCAGACCGAGAAGAAAATCAAGGCAGTGAAAAGTGACAATGGTGGAAAACATGTCTCCAATGCCTTCAAGGAGTTTTGTGCAAAGGAAGGTATTAGGAGAGAGTTGATAGCACCTCATAGCTCTTAGCAGAATGGAGTGGCTAAGAGGAACAACGGGAGTATTGTTGGAGCGGCCAAGGTTATGTTGCATGATCAGGGACTACCTATGTTCTTGTGGGCAAAAGCATGCAACACTGCAGTATTTTTGTAAAACAGGAATCCACACAGGGTGCTTGGACTAGTTACACCAGAGGAGGCTTTTACAGGCAAGAAGCTCGGTGTTTCACACTTTTCGATCTTTAGCACAAAGGTCTACTGTCATGTGTCCAAGGATAACAAGAAGAAGTTGGAGCCTGTTACCCACCACTTCGTGGGTGATATCCCCAGGAGAAATTTTCTCCATGATGAACCTCAGCCAATAGCCAGCGGCCCCTTGTAGCCTCCTACTAGCTCGTTGTGCCATTTCTCTACCACCTGAGCCTGCCATGTGGTCCCTTACTCCCCAGTATTGATCGTATGTTTGAAGGTCGATCTCCTGAATCTAAAGATATGTCTTGTCATTTGCTAATTGAGTATTGGGTTTACTTATCATGGATACTTCTGGATATGGATTGACGGGGGGATTTGGCAGAAAGGGTGGGCTTAGTTTGTGCTCTTCTCCCCTTGATCTCTTTTGGATGCCACCCTTGGATCTTAGTCCTGTGGGATCTCCTTTATTGACCATTTGGCTCTAGGACAGTACTACTTGGGAAACCTCGACTTTGGGTGTGTGGTCCCGCTCCTTTATCCGCATATATTACTCCATTTCCACTCACTATACCCGATTGATCATTTCTCCCACTTGGGTCCCCATTTTCATTCTGGGTCCCAATGATGCCCCGAAGGTTGAAGCAACTAAAAAAAAAAGAAAAAGCATAATTGGCCGCATTTAATAGGAAATTGTACCACAAAATGCAAAAGACGAATGAGACAAAATAATTAGCACGTGGGCAAAAGCTAATGCATGAGCTCTACCCCAATCCATGGTCATCACCTTGGTTCCATAGACCCTAGATGAGCCTCCCTTATCATTCAAGAACCCATGATTGTCCCAACCCCTAGAGGGCAATGAACCGCCATACCTAAAAGGGGGTAATCACTGCTATATCTTACACATCATGATCTTGTCCTTTGAGCCCCGAGCAGTTAATTAAAGAAAATTCATAAAAGGCAACAAGCATGTAAAGAAGGGTGGAAAAATCAAGGTTGGGGTACCTCATGTACCATGATTGCTCCCTCCTACACATTACATACCCAATTGTATGCTTCCCTTTATCTAGCTACCCTATGCCCCCATATGTGGCCCAAGATTGCCCCTTTCATTCCCTACTCCATTTCACTTATTTATCACTTGCCACCCCCATTAAAGGGATGTACCTTAGACATGTTATCCCCTTTAAGGGCTAAAACCACCTAATAAGGTACTTGATTAACCCCCTTTGGAGCTTGGAGACACTAGCACATGCCAAAGCCCACTACAGAAGGGCATGCCATTATGAAGTGCCCAATTTTTTATCCATGGCTTGTAAACTCTTTCACACAATTATTTTAATGACTGGTTGTATTGGAAGCCTATGGGGCACATCGGATCTTATGCAGGATTATAGGTGGTTTCCATTTGGGTTTTGTCTCCCTATACGAGATCCTAACCCCCAAAGGTCTACATTGGCACATATAGGGTGTGCATAGAAAGCCATTCGCCTCCACAGCAGTAAACAGCACAACACAGATCCTCATTAATGCTCAGAGACTACTAGTGATCCACTTTTGGGATGATGGTGATATGTTTGGTACATTATGCCCAGCAGGCCCCCACAAGAGCCCCACACTCTTGGCAGGTGTCCCAAGACTTGTACGATGTCATGGCACCATTCATTCCACCACTCGGATCCTTGCAGAGGATCTACAGGCATCTTCGATTCATATGGAGACTCATCAGCTCATTTATGTGCCCTTAGCACTATAGGTCTACTACTTGGGGAACAAGGGGCCACCCCCTTGTCCATCATATTCCGAGGAATTTATTCCTCAGTATGGCACTTCAGGACATTATTAGGCCTTTGCAAGGCCCCATGACATGTAAATATTTTTATTTGGCCCCTTGTGAGGCTTATTTTTCCACTTGTGAGCTAGTTTGGTGAGCCTGTCACCAATAAGGGTTTTATTTGCACATTATTTTATCATTAGGGGCTAATGTAGGCCCATGCGCTAATTCAAACTCCTTAGGAGGCTATATATTGATGTTAGATACATTCATTTAGATCACCACTTGACTTGGGATCTCTCTAATCATAGGCAACTTTGCATTTTTTTTCTTGGAGGATATTTTTTGGAGATGGATGAATTTTGACGTATGGATTTGGACTATTTTTCTTGTCTTGGAGCTTTGTCTTGCAAACGAAATGTTGACTGGATATATTCTATAACGTTGTAAGTGAATTGTGACATTGTTATTCTTGTTGTTGCATACTGCTAAAATTAGGGCTAGTTGCTGCATAATTGAAATGTGGAATTAAGCATGTTTTAGCTAATTTAGTGTATGGACCAATGTTATATGAATGAAATGTCCTAGAGATTATTTTTCTTGATAAGCTTGCATCATTTTCTTTGAAGTATAAATGTTGGAATGTCACTTTTCTTTTCTTTCTGCCAACATTGGATGAAACTGACTTTCCGGGCCTACTTGATCAAGAAACCAAGTTCTTACTCATCATGATCCTTGACTCCATATCCCCAAGTGAATTAGGCACTGATCCCTTAAAAGGGGTGATCATTTTAACCCTCTTTTTACCATTTTCCCCTTTTTTCCTAGGTCTAGCTCCATTAGATCACCTAGGGCTTAGGAACCCAAGGAAAAATTTCGATCTCCTACAGGCTACTGCATTGGTGGGTCCCCTCCCTCTCCTCCAAATTTGAGGCAATTCTAATGGTGGAATCTTCGGGAATCCCAAGCCCTAGCTCTAGGATCGAATTTTGCCTAGGCATCCCCAGGGCTAGACCTCAACAGGATCAATTCAACCTTTTGAAGTAAATATTCTTGTTTGGTCCTTTCCTTTCACCTTGTCCGGGATAGGAACACCATCGGTTGCTTCATTCCATCCCCGAACCTAGACTGGGTCCACTTGGTTGTGTTCTCTTGTGTGATTTGTGCATTGATTTATGTTCTATTCCGCTGCAGGTTTAGTAGAGAAATTCTGTCTTTATATGAAAAGAAAGTGTCTTTCAGATTGTTCATAATAGCAAATTAGAATTTCGAGGAATTTCAACACATTACATGTATTTTACATAAAGTATAGTTCCCATTGTTAAACTTTTAAGCATACATGAAAGAAAGGAGACATGATGGAAATGGTATAGCTTTTATTGCAATGAAGTCACTCGATACAATAGTGCTTCTCTTTTTATTTCATGCATTGGGTACTTGCACTCTTGGAAAGACCTATGAGGAAGACCTAGACCTAGGGTTAGGGATATTCAATGATAAAGAGGATGCCTAGGATCAAGAATTTCAAGGTGAAGGAAAACCTCTCTGGGGGCTTTGCAATTCAAAATAGGGTTTTTGTTCCACTAGAAAGACCTGGAAAGAAATCCAAGCGAGGCCAAGGGCTTTTGAGTAATCGTGGGAGGAAATCCTTCAATATGATCACTAGGTCAAGCTCAAGATAAGAAACGGTCAAGAATGATTGTCTTGAACTCTATGTGCAAATGACCCTCTGGAAGACCACCAACCATAAACATTCAATATGAGTTTCCAAAGATATAGCTAGGGCTTGAGTTTTCTTGCAAATTGACTGTGGGAATTGCACCAAAATTGGAGGGCTGCTAGAGTAGACAATAGCACAGAAGCCTATCCAAACAGATTTACAAGATCACCCCTCTAATGCAACTCACAAGAAGCCCTAGCTAGTCGTCTACGGTAAGGCCGAAATTTTGAAAAAGGAGAAAAGAGAAGGAGAAGGAGGGTGATCACCAAATTTCTTGGACTAGTGCCTTACCTTGGGCTATGGAGTCTATGTGATTCAAAATTCAACTAAATCGTCTCTCAAGGAGATTAAAAAGTGATGCCCTAGCACCTACCTTTCAAAAATTACCCACCCAAGATCTATGGACTTTTATGAAGGAAAGGCAAATTTCAATCCACTAGGAACATGCATCTACTTGTTATCAATGAGTGACATGTGCAATTAAACAATTCTATCAACCTTTACAATGATTTTGAATAAATTAGGGCACAAAAGAAGTAGCTAGATGCAATAATTCCACACATTAGACATCATTCATGAAAAATCTTCAACAAAATTTACTTACAAGATAACAAGAGGTATATCCAATCCAAGATATAGAAAGTAACTCCAAGAGAAAATGAGTTTAGCTCCCAAAAATATTGAAATGCATCAAAACAACTCCAATTAACATCCAAAGAAAGTGCGAAATTCTCAAGAGAGAGATAGATCCAAGTGTGATGTTTGTTGAGAAATCGATAGAGCAACAGATTAGGGATGATTTCTCTTTATAATTGCTTGTGAAGTTTGTTGGCCTTTTATTAATCTTTATTATGTCATTTTCATTAAACAGTTATCAAAACGTAAACATGAAGATCACAAGAAAACAATGAACACAAGATATAGGCTCCAAGCCAGGGCAAAATACCTCCAAGGGAAAAACCCAAAAAAAATCTCTTCTTATAAAATCAAATCAAAGTGAGATAACCAAGACCCATCACCATAAACAGACTTCAACTTTCTAGATACCGAGTCAAACCATCCTTCTGGACAACAAATTCATCAATAGCAAGAGACCAGCAACAAATCTTCAACAAGAGATGTGATAAGGCAGAACTTTCATACATTTGACTTCAAGAGAAACCCTTCTTCAACTTCATACTCCGACCGGCCTTCCTTCTGCGAAATTTCAGATCAGATCAAGTGAATTTTGTGTGTCCAAAATGAGCTTCAACTTTCTTCTATTTATACGTGTTCAAAGGGGTTCGAATAAACACGTCTTCTGGGGCAGGGTTGACTTGACAGGCAAGCCCACTTAACATCTAGAGGTAGTTTTGACAGGCCCACTTAACATCTAG
The DNA here is from genome assembly GCA_000404065.3 of Pinus taeda. Classification (NCBI taxonomy): domain Eukaryota; kingdom Viridiplantae; phylum Streptophyta; class Pinopsida; order Pinales; family Pinaceae; genus Pinus; species Pinus taeda. The sequence continues at coordinate 60,635 of APFE030060050.1, forward strand.
AGGTAGTTTTGACCCAAATTGCAATTAGAGTAAAAAAAAAAAAAAATCCTTTTTCTTTACAATAGGTCCAAATAGGACTTTGACTCTTTAACTCAATCAATCGTAGAACCATGACAAACATGCTTAACTAAAATAATAATTTGACTTGAGCATAAAACCCATGCTTAAAAAACAAAATTTTGTTTCATTTCTTTTTGTTCTACACAAAATATATAAATACATAATGACAATGACAATTATGAAGACCAAACCTAGTTACACTTTTCAATGATGATGCTCTCACAAATGAGAGTCACTTTTCTTTATATGATCTTCTAAGTGGTTTGAATTAGCCTAAGATGCCCCTATGATTATTTTAATGTGCAAAATAACATATCTTTGGTGACAAGCCCACCAAATAGCGCATACTCTCACAAAGAAGCCATCCCAAGCGAGCCGAAAATGATAAAATGGTGATGTAGAAGGGTTGTCGGAAGGCCTAATTGATTCCTCAAGGTGTCAAGATGAAGAAGAGGGCTTCATGAATCATGGTCAAAGGGCTCGCCCTTCAATCTTTATAAAAAGCATCATGTGGTGCTCCAAAGTGGCTCTGGGGCACAAGTAATGGTCTCACGGGTCTCCTGGTGTAAAATAAGCCTATAGACTGCTCCAAATGAGGACACAGAATACAGTGCTTTCCTTTCCATGTCTCAAGGATGAGACAAACCCCCTCCAGGCCTCAGATCAGCTGCCAAACCATGTATATATTGTAAAGCCGATCGAGGGCACTATTGGTCCAAGTGCATCATCTCGCATATAATGTGGGGAAATGAGCAAGTTGTTGTAGGTGTTGAGGTCGCCCATGGCATGAGATAATGCTATGTCACATGATGGAAACTCGTGGCTCTCAACGCTTCCACTACAAGTGTCAATATGATCCTTTGGTGGGCTTGGGCCCCAATTAAGTTGCCAAGCCCATGATGAAACTGCCTGCCAATCCTGTATAAGATCCAATGTGTCTCCTCACCTTCAAACACAAAAATTTATTAGTGCAATTAAGTGAATAAGCTTGTTAGTCAAGGGCACAAATGAGACTTCATAGTGGGTTTCCCTTCGAAAATTGGGGCTTTGAGCATGTAATGGTGTTACCTCCCTAGGTAGAAGTGGTGAATAAACAACCCTATTAGGTGTTCCAAGTCCCTAAAGGTAAGGACATGTCCAAGGTACACCCTTCAAGTGGTAGTTGTCATGTGGATAATGATGAGGTTGGGAACATAGGGATCTCAAGGCCAAATGCCATGGGCTCAAGGGTGGTAATGATGAGGGATGTCCACATATTTGGGTGTATGACTGTAGGAGGGAGCAATCATGGTACATGAGTTACCCCGACCTTTGTTTTTCCACCCTTCTTCATTTACCTTTTGCCTTTTATAGATTTCTCTTTTATTTTACTACTCGGGACTCCAAGAGATGAGAACATGATGTGTATGATATAGCAGTGATTACCCCCTTAAGGTGGGCCAGTGCATCACCCACTAGGGGTTGGGACATTCATGGGTTCCTTAATAATGCAGGGGGCACTCATTGCGGCCCTAGGCGTTGGAGAATGTAACTAAGTTCAGTCTTCATAATTTGTACCATTATGTATTTTATGCAAAAAGCAAAAGAAAAGGAAAAGAAAAATTATTATTATTATTTTTCTAGATAAGCATGTTCTTCATGCTTCTAGGTTTTTTTAGTCAAGGAGTCAAAGTACTATTTCGACCTATGTAAAAGAAAAAGAAAAAGAATTTTCAAATATGTAATTTTGGGTCAGAAACCCCTCTAGGTGCCAAGTTGACCTACAGGTCAAGTCAGCCTTGCCCCAATGGACATGTCTATTCACAACCCTCTAAACTATATAAATAGAGGGCAGATGGAGCTCATTTGGAGATACACACTCGGATGATTGTGGTCTAAAATATCGCAGAAAGGGAAGAGAAAAAGGGGAGGCTTGAAGTTTGAAAGAGATGATTTCTTCTTGAGTTAGAATTTGTAAAATATATGTTGTTGTACATCCCTTATTGTTGGTATCTTGTTGATGGATCTCCTGGTAACAAGAAAGCCTTGACTTGGCATTTAGAGGTGGAAGTTTTTTATGGTTATGCGTCTTGGATATCTCATTTGATCTAATTCTATAAGAAGAGAATTTTTTAGGTTTTCCCCTTGAAGGGGTTTTGCCCTCGCTTGGAGCCTATATCTTGTGTTCTCTGTTTTTCTTGTGATCTTCATGTTTATGTTTTGATAATTGTTTGATGAAGAAAAACATAATTAAATAAATAAGAAGCCAACAAATTTCACAAACGGTTATCAAGGAAAGGAAAATCTAATTTAATCATAAAGCCTCCTGATTTTGCAACATGGTTTCAGAGCTTGGTTGAAAGTTGGGGGCCCGCAGATCACATTAAGTTGGATTCTGGATCAAAGTCCTTGAAGGTTCTCTCTCTGTTGGTGAACTAAAGTCAAATTTATGGGCAATTCAAATTCTAGGAAATTTTGGGCTCACATCTATTCTCACATGACTACCCCGTGGCAACTCACGTGACTGAAATCCATAACTTTGTAATCCTAGCTATCATTTCTCTGAAATTTGTTTATATACATTGTATATAACACGACTCTGTGACTCGCACTACAATCTCCCACTCTGTGGTGGCTCGCTTATGATCCCTGATGGCTTGTATGTAAATCTAAGACTCAAATTTATGTGGATCGCAATTTTGGGCTCACATTCTTTGTTTCATATTGAAGCAATGACTCAGGCGTTGACTTTATGTGGTACCCCTAGCATTCTCTGTGAATAGGTGCGTAAGACACTGTCTAAAAAATTCAAAGGCTCACATTCCTGGGCTTACATCAAGATCTCGCATTCTTGGCTTCATATATACTATGACATCACACGATGGTTCACGTAATTCAAATGGTATTCTCTGTAAAAGTATCATTATCCTAGCTTCGTTAAAATATGACAGAAGTTCATGTTTGACAGTGGTCGAATACATATAACGTTTGTTCTCCCGTAATGGCTATACATCCAGATGTCAGGCAGTGATAAAAGACCAAGCTAGTGGCCAAAGGTTGCGACGAAGTTCCTGTCTTACTCATATATAAATATTTCTGATATATCTAGCAGATTGAATAATGTCATGTGGTTTGTTGATATGACACAGTGCAACAGAAGTCAGTCGTTTTGGTTATGGTTCTAATTCAACAGCAAAAGTCCTTGTCTATGGCGTAAACACGTTTCGTTGCAATGTTCGAGTTTGTTTATTGGCATAAGTCTATGAGGTTGAACGATGGTGTAAACTTGTTTTGTTGTGGTGTCCATGCTTGTTTATTGGCATAAGTCTATGACTTTGAACAAGTTCATTGTTTATGGTGTAAACTCGTTTCTTTATTGAAGAAGTTTGTGGGGTTTAAACTTGAAAGCGAGTCCAAACATTGATCAGAAGCAGTATTAAACCTTTGCATTGTAACTCAAAACAATGGTCGTACAGATTGTCACGTTGACAAATCTGGCTTTGTTGGCCTTTCTATTAGACATACGTTGTAACACGTCAGATTACTATATTGTGGAAGTTGTTGTCACATAAATCAATGAATGTAAATGTGGAGTGGCTCCCAGTTGACATGTTGAGAGCTACAAGGTCACCTCACTCATAACAAAATATACTCTGGAGATTAATATGTTTGTCACTGGATGTCCTCTCACCTGTAATGTACAACTATGGTATATAACAATGTTAAGGTATGAAGTGTTCTCAAGCAGTCTTGAGATTTCATTTCTATACATAGAAGAACAATGGATTTCACCATGAAGATGATATGTTTAGAAGGAACACTTAATCTGAAGTACCTGAAGCACATTTATGAGCTCAACAAAGGTTTTGAAATTGAAGGAGTTGAGGCACCTATGTTGGAGATAAACACTTATTGAAGAAGTGTTGAAAAACGAAGAAGGACCAGACCTTTACAAAAACGATGGTATCTTAATATTGCAAAGGTATGTGCAATTTTTATGTGCATTTCATGTTATGTGTCAAGGTCTCTAGGTCAAGATGGGTCTTTTAAAAGATAAAGGATCTGCATAAAGACATATAGTTGTTGATATGATAACATTTAGACCTTCAGATCAAGAAATGAAATGCATGAGTTTTTTTTACATCATAGAATTTTAATGTCTAGGGTTTGTTTAAAGGTTTTTGATATCTAGGGTTTGTAAAACCTAGATGAGACTTAGATTGGAAAACCCTACGTAAGGAAACCATAGCAAAATGAATAATCCCTAAGCCTGAAATTCAAAACCTTAGGATTGATGTTTTTGCTAAAACCCTAATAAGGGTAAGATCAACAAATTTAGGATTTGTATCTAGAACCTTAGAAGTACACCCTCTGAGAAACCATAGAAACTCTAGATTGACATAATTGACATCATGCTCTTGTATTTGTATATTTTGCTTGGTTGTACTTGTCGGTGAAAATTGCAGGTACATAATAAAAGAAAGCAAGATGAGAAGGATGGAAAAGCAAAGCAGCACTCATGCTTGTTGATGACTCCTTGAAAATTATGAGCATGATGAAAAGAGGGAATTGTAAGGACCTTGATACACATGATGTTGAAACTTCTAGCTAATGAGCTCATTGACGATTGAAAAATGAAGTAGAACCTTGTTGCAATAAAGCATGCAAAGCAATGTTGAGTTTTGAGGGAGCAAAGTAGCAGAATTTGGCATAACACTCCGACTAGAGGATATTATAAACTTTGATGATCTGCTCAAGGTATGGCTTGACACCCTGAAAAGACATATTGCAAAAACATGTGAAAATAGTGGAAGGAAAGTATGAATAATGATATTAAGCAACATTCGATGCAATCTCTTGAAGGAAATAAGCAATGACAACTTCAAGAAGAAGGTTGGTAATGACAAAAAAGAATGTGATGGACAAGATATTGAATCTAGCTTATTGGTTCATTCCATAAACATGTTGATTGATAATTGATATCATGGAGAAGGATTCTTGTATAATATGGAGACAGAACATATGAAGGGATCTAGATTTCAAAGAAAACAAAGTAGAATATGATATCTTGACAAAAGGCCATCATATTGAGGTAATTATGACATTAATATTTTGGTATTTGTTATCTAGTTGGAATATGGTTTTGCTACCTAGAAGGATGTTGCAGAAATGCATAATGGTTGTTGAGACAACTGCATCTACAACCATTTGTTTTGAACTCAATTCATTGAATACATGGATTGAGTGGATGGCTTTGGTAATCCATGGAAGATTATGTGGTCAAGATATCTACATCATCTTCGGATTGAAAGGTAGCAGTACAAGAAGATAACGTGATGTGTATGTTTCGATGACAATGAAGATCACTTTCATTAAAGGGAGCTATGATTAGCTCTACTTCAATTGGCTCAATATAATGCCTCTGCTGATAATGACCAGAAGAAAGTGATATGAAAGATTGATGGCCTGAACCCTGTCACAGATGGGCTCTAGAAAGATAAAAGCTCTATATGATGAGATACAAAGGAAAGGGGGAGCCATGCAGCGACTCAAACATCTCCATAAAAAAAAATTGAAAAAAAAACTAGTAGTTGATGTATTAATGAAGACACACTAAAAGAACTTGTGGTTATGACTTCCCAATTGAAAGGAAGTAAGGAATCTCCTCTATGCTTGAGAGGAAGTAAGAATTCTCCTTAAATATTTGAAAAGGAGCAAGGATCCAATCCCTAATCAAGAGGGAATGAGGATCTCCTCTCTAGTTGAGAAGGAGTGATGGTGGACATCATATTCTCTTCTTCATGTGTCATTCACTAGGCTAGGACTAACAGTTGTACATCTAGTGAAGGCCATGGAAGGAGAATGGGGTCTGTAGGATTGGATAAGCATCTAAGATTGATACTCCTTGAGGATTGGGAATCCAAGATAGAAAGTAGTCTCGTGGACCAATACTCTTTGAGGATGGGATAGGGTATCCAAGATAAGAGTGGTTGAAGAGGACCGATATTCTTTGAAGATTGGAAATCCAAGAAGAGAATAGTCCTAAAAGGACATACCTAGTGACATCCGAATGGGGTATGTGCCTTAAGAGGTAGTGTGGTATCTCACGTAAAGCCTCCCAGCAATATGCTCTGAAATAAATAGAGCTTGTCAGTTAAAGGCCTTAGTATGTTGACAATGTTGGTTATGATGTTGATGCTTAAAGATGACTTATCAATCTAACTACTCTAATGAGAATATTTTAGTGAGAGTAGAGTATCCTTGTACTAGGTGTACAATTATGAATACCTCCCTAGTTAAGAGGAGGTGTTAGAGAACGTAACTAAGTTCGGTCTTCATAATTTATACCATTATGTATTTTATGTAAAAAGCAAACGAAAAGGAAAAGAAAAATTATTATTATTATTTTTCTCGATAAGCATGCTCTTCATGCTTCTAGGTTTTTTAGTCAAAGAATCAAAGTCCTATTTGGACCTATTGTAAAAGAAAATCAATTTTCAAATAAGTAATTTTGGGTCAAAAACCCCACTAGGTGCCAAGTCAACCTACATGTCAAGTTTGTCTTCCCCCAATGGACATGTCTATTCGCACCCCTCTAAACTATATAAATTGAGGGAAGATGGAGCTCATTTGGAGATACACACTCAGTGGATTGTGGTTTGAAATATTGAGGAAAGAGGAAAGAGCAAAGAAGAAGGGGAGGGTCCAAGTTTGAAAAAGAGGATTTCTTCTTGAGTTAGAATTTGTGGAAGATCAATTGTGGTACATCTCTTGTTGCCAGTATCTTGCTGATGGATCTACTAGAAACAAGGAAGGCTTGACTTGCCATTTAGAGGTGGAATTTTTTGTGGTTATAGGTCTTTGATATCTCATTTGATCTGATTCTATAAGAAGAGAATTTTTTGGGTTTTCCCCTTGGAAGAATTTTTCCCTAGCTTGGAGCCCATATTTTGTGTTCTCTGTTTTTCTTGTGATCTTCATGTTTAGGTTTTGAAAATTGTTTGATGAAGAAGAACATAATTAAATAAATAAGAAGCCAACATAGTTATCAAGGGAAAGGAAAATCTAATTTAATCATAAAGCCTCCCGATTTTCCAACACTAGGAACCAGGGTGATGGCCATAATGATAAGGGGTAGAACTCATGTTTGGCTTTTGCCCAAATGCTAAATTTTAATGTCCTGACCATCTTTTGCATTTTGTGGTATTATTTCCTTTTTATGTGGCCATATTATGCTTTAATCTTTTTTTTTAGTTGCATCAACCTCTGGGGCATCGTTCCAGGCCCGACCGAGACATGTGGACCAGGGGGGGTGTACCAAAGACTTGTGGACCTAGTGGTCATGTGGACCCAGAGAGGGAAGATGATGAAATAGGGCATGTAATGTGTGGAGAGGAGTGAGAAAAGTAGAACAGGAAAATGAGACCACACTACCAAAATCGGGGTTTCCCAAGTAGTGCCCACCTAAATCTGTGAGCTAGTAGGGGAGATCCCATAGGACTAGTGTTGAGGATTAACCCCCAGTTAAGGTAAGGGAACAAGACTACAGTCAAAACCCTTCCTTCTTCCAAGTCACCCAATAATCCATACCCAAGTGTGCCCAAGTAAAACAAGCAGAGGCACCCAATTGCATAATGAAAAATCATACCTTTGGGGTTGGATGGGCCAATTTCAAACATACGATCTTAAAAGATGGGCAAGGGGACATATCACTAGCTCAGGGAATAGAGACATCTGGCAAAATATCAGCTACACTGGTGGCTATCAAGGGTTGTTGGCTATCGGCTGAAGACAAATCTAGGAGAAAATTTCTCCTATGGGGTCACCCACTTGTGGTGGGTAACAATCCCACAGAGGTTGGCAAACTCAAACTGTAACCAATATAATTTGGATTTCTTTCATGATGTCTCGAACTTGATTATTCTATTCAGACTTGATTAGGAAAGAGGAAGTTTGGTCTTGAACAATACCACAGAGATCTTGCTTTGACACAGTGAGGAGGCTCAAAATTAGGATTGATTAAAGATTAGTGGAGGCTCAAGGACTCGGATGAATAAAAATTCTGAAGCAGACCTGAGGTGACGTCAAATCTTGGCCTAATTACAGGGTTGTATTAGCTTGGAACTTGGACCAAATGTAGACCTCAAATCATAGAGACAAAGCTCAGTGTACTCATTCAAAACACGCCCTAACCAAAGCATGAATGATTGTCAAACTCGGATAAAAAGTAGACTTTTGGGCCTCTTTTATAGGAGCAGTAGACCTCGGAACATCTACTTTAGTAGCCACAAAAGTTGGACTAGTACTCGAACTAGTACAGACATTGACCGAGAGAGAGAAGACTTATTTAGCCCTTCATTTTTTCCTTTAGAGACCTTCACATAAGATAACAGGCATGTTGGCACTCTCGTGAAGACAAGTTGTAAGGCTTGTGGTGTTGGCTTCCATTATCGAAAGAAAGTCTAGAATATCCTCTGGTTTTGAGAGGGAGCAAAGGAGTCTCCTTGAATAAGGAGCAAGGTTCTATTCTCAAAAAAATGGGAGAATAGGGATTTCCTCTCGATTTGAGAGGGAGTGAGGTTGGACATCACATGTGCATTCTCTTCTTCAGGTGATGAAGAAAATGGCAGAGGATTGGAGAAGAATTTTTGGTTTCCTTGAGGATAAAACATCCAAGAAAGGAAAGGTACCAACACTCTTTGAGGATGTGACAGGTATCCAAGAGAAGAGTGGTCGAAGAGGACCGATATTCTTTGAAGACTCAAAATTGAAGGTCCAAGATAAGAATAGTCCTAAAAGGACATACCTTGTAGACATTCGATGGGGTATGTACCTTGTAGAGGTAGTGCAGTGCCACACGTAAAGCCTCCCAGCATAATGCTCTTGAATGAAGTAGAGCTTGTCTAGTTAAGCCTCCGAGACAATGTTGGTCATGATGATGATGCTTACAGTATGGCTTATCAATCTCACTCTTCTTATGAGAACTCTTCAATTTGAGAATGATGTTGCATTGGTGGTACAATTATGAATATCTCCCTAATTAAGAGGGAGTGTTGAAAATGTAATTAGTTTCGGTCTTCATAATTGTTGTATTCATTTCAATATGTATCCTGTGTAACAAACAAGAAAAGAAAAGAAAAAGTTATTATTATTAAAGCATGGGTTTCATGCTCTTTATTGATGGTCTTCTAGGTAAAAGCATGTTCTTCATGCTTCTAGGGTTTGTTAGGTCTTAGGATTTATTGTCAAAAGTAATAAGACCCTTCCAGGAAAAATGTAATTGTAAAAGGAATTATTTTGAGTCTAGAAAGTCTGGGAAACTCCAAAAGTACAAGCCGCCCCTAACAGTTACAATTCAACCTAAAGGAGCGAATTCGACCCCTTGAGAAGGCTATATAAAGAAGCAATTCGACCTCATTTGGAACCCACTCACTCTACAAGTTCGATCTATCAAGAAAGAGTTCGATCTGAAGTTGAAAGAAGTAGAAAAAAGAGAAAAGGTCTAGGAGAAAAAAGAAGGATGAAATGTCATGTGTTTGGGCTCTATCTCTCACACATGCAAAGCTAGGGTTTTTAGTGCTGCAGAAGGAGGCCGAAGTTGCAGGTCTGAGTTGCAGGAAGACGAAGAGATGTATCCTGTAGCTAGAACGAAGAATACTCTACCTTGACATCATCGACCTTGGGAAGAGTTGTCTTGCTCTAGGAAGGTCTTAGGAGGATGCAGAATTAGGGTTTCCATGGAAGCTATAAGGCTGAAATTGCAAGGTCGAAGTTGCAGGACGAGTTGTAATATTGAAGTTGGCAGGTCGAAGTTGTAGGACAAGTTGCAGTATTGAAGCTGGCAAGTCAAAGTTGCAGTTTGAAGTTGGTTGGTGCAGAATCAGGGAAAGACTTGTGGAAGGGTTGACTTAGTACTTGGAGAAGGACTTGCTCTACGGTTCTAGGTCTTTGTGTCTCATTTTGAAGTAGATTCTATAAGAAGAGAAGAGTTTACTGGTTTTTCCCCTTGGAGGGGTTTTCTCTTACAGAGAGCCTAATTTTTGTGTCCTTTGTTGTTGTTTTGTTCTTGATGTTTGTTTGATAAAAAGATCTAACTAAAGAACCGAAGAAGATTAACTAAAGTTCACTAGAAAATATTAAGGTTAAGGAAAATAAGATTTAATCGTTGTCGCTTTTCATTTTCCAACAAGTAGCACAGAAGCTCGCATCATCACAGAAGTACAGTGCCATAAGAAATTTGCATACCATAGAAGTATAGTGTCATAGAAATCTTGTATATCACAGAAGAATAGCTTTCAACTACTTCCACATATGAGGTCTGAATTGGTTGCCAAATGATGGAGAATAAATGCCAATATATATTTGTTTCCTCATTTGAGAAGGTGCCTCTGAGAGCAAAGTCGACTTGTCCCTTAGAGGGTCAACTTGGCAAATTGAAGGGACAAATGACACTTACAAAAATTCAACTTTACTTCTTTTACAAGGGTCATGGAGAACATGCCATTTTACATTTTCTTTTGCCCAAAACAAAGCATGAAGAACATGCTAGAAAAAAAGAATATTTTTTCTTCTTTTTGTTTTTACATAAAATACATATCGATACAATGACAATTATGAAGACCAACCCTAGTTACAATTTCAATAGCCTTGATACTATTTGATGGGCATGGCTTGATCCGAAGTCCAGATGATGATGGTCATCCTCCAGATGATGATGGTCATCCTCCAGATGACTATGGAAGGCTTGTACCGCCTCATGGAGCCCCAACGCTTGAGAGAGATTGCACCATGGTGTCTGGATGGCCCCCTTGGAGATGACGTCGACCACCCAAAGCTAGCTTTTCACATATGGAGACATTTTGAAGCTTGATTTGAGGGCTTGTCCTCAACCACTTGGTCGATTATGATGGTTGGAGATCTAAGTTGCAGGAAACGCAGGGGGAGGGGTCGTTTCCGTACGGAAACGAAACGGAAACGCGTTTCCGCGTACCGTACGGGCGCGTTTCCCGAAATGGAAACGCGCCCGTACGGACGGAAACGCATTTCCGCGTCGTACGGGCCCCGTTTCCCACAAAATAACACTTGTTTTTTAAATTTTTTTTTTTCTAATTAATTTTTAATTTTTTTTAGGGTTTCTAATCACTTCTAGAAACCATTTCTAAAGTTATAAAATAGCAGTGCCTCTCATTCTCTCATCACACTATTCAGCAAGGAGTTTCTCTTGGAGATTGGCAGTTGTTTCAGTAGCTGGTGTTTTGAGGGGTCCAGAATACAACAGTGGTCCTTCTAAAGAATGGGATGTGGATGCAAAAAATCCTGATTTGGATCTCTCTCTTGCTGCCCTGAATATTGAGGAGGATTCTGGAAGTGGAATTGGTGCATCATCTTCTTCAGCACCACCATCCACTGTTGAGCATTCTGCTGCTTCTATTTTTTATGAGGATTGTTATGATGAGGATTAGTCTTTTGTGACTTGTCTCTATAGTTCTTGCAGCCTTATAGTCTTTATTGTACTTGCAGCCTCATATACTAATATAAATAAAGGCTGATTTTGGATTTTCCAGTTCCTATATTTTTATTTTCATTATGTGATGACTCATGAGTAAATGTGATCATTGTGATGTAAATTTAATCTTAATGTTAAAATGTTTAAGTAAATGTATCATAATTCATTAATGCTTTATGATTGCACATATATATATTAATAATTTTTAAATGTTTTTAATATATATATATTATTATATATATTCGCGTTTCCCCGTTTCCAAAATTTGGGGAGGTCGCATTTCGTTTCGCTTCCGCGTTTCGTTTCGCTTCCCCGTTTCCCTGTTTCGTGCAACTTAGCTCAAAACCCTTGTCTTATCACTGTTTTTCTATAACTCTCTGAATCATTCATAACAATGGTGAAATTCATGTTTAAATGCCCTAAAAATCATCTCTAAATGGTCCAAACACACTAAGAAGTTCATGATACAATTTTGCTAGAGTTTTGGCTACTTGGGCAAATAATATCTAGCTTAGATCTACTTGTGTGTTGGCTGGAAAATCTCTGCATAATCAAATAGATCAGATCTGACATAATTTGAAAAGAACATATTAAGAGGCATAAAATTGATTTATGTGACATCTAGAATATTGTCTTGACATCTAAGTGTCATGAGCATCAATTTTTTGGCATAAATCTCCAATTTATAGTGACTGATATCTCTGCATATATGTATGATGAATGATCACATCTGATATTTTTTGAATAACACAACTTAAGAGGGCTAAAAACTCATAAAATCTATATTGGCAAGTCATTAGGCCACTCTTTGGTCATATTTAGTTTTATATGCTTGATAATTCTGTTGAATAAAGTTGTCATTGATGGCATCATAGTTGAATTGTTGAAAAAACCCTAATCCTAGATATTGTGCAAACCATAGGAGACCTAAACCCTAGCTACTTGACTAGACCCTAGGTGCATGAGTATATTAATGAAATTATAGATGCACTTGCTATAACGAAGCGCTAGTAATGATGTCAATATGACATCATAGTTGAATTATTGAAGCTAGCCATGTCAGTGATTAATGATGGCAAGCTAATAACTTGCCCTTATATGCATTGCCCAAGCTTTGTTGGAGATGCCCTAAGAAAGAAGTTACCTTGTTGAAGATGCCCATGAAGACATATTGAAAAGGTACCCAAGCCTTGTTGAATGATGCTCATAGTTCCCATGTGATGAAGCCCTAATCTAGTAACCCTAGATGTATGAATATGTCAAATAAACCCTAGTCCTTGTATGCAATCCTAATGCATGAAAATCACATGCACTATCATGTCAAAATAGTGAAAAAATTCTAATCCACTTGATGCTCTAATTCCATAAAGGAAATTCGTTAATAGGGTTGTTATGAAAAAATATGCATATGATGAAAGAAAAATTAAATTTCCATCATTAGAGGTTGTATCTTGAAGGGAATACTATATCAACTTATAGAGGAGGTCATAAGCTTTCCAATGAGTAGTCACTTGCCTCCTAATTCCTTATTGTTGAAGAGAAATCAATTTTTGAAATCAACATATGTCAAAAATTGTTAAATTGTCCACGACTTGTGTAGGCTCATAACCCTTGGCTCGAAACTGAAGATTGACAAGGCTCGTTGAAGAAGACATTGAGAGTCGTGAAGTAATAACCAAATACATCTTGACAAAGTGAAGCTAAGGGTTGGAGCCCAAGAGGTTGGAGCCTCGAAAAGACAAGGTTGGTGCCTTGGAAGATAGGGTTGGAGCCCTAGAGGATCAAAGTCCTCAATTGTTAATTTTAGGTATGTTCTATGCTTAAAGCAATTTATTTCAATTTTCATAGTTAGCTCAATATCTTTTCCAAATTAGCAATCACATCAGCGTTAAAGTAAACTGCAGATAGAACATAAACATAAATCATAGAAGACAAGCCAAGACAAGAGAACACATGATATGGCGCTAGCCAGGGACAAACCCTAATGTGGGGAAACCCTACATCAATTCTTCTTATATGTTCTTCAATAGTTCAGCAGAGAGAGAGAGATAGTACATTTACAACAGAAGTCACATGAGATCAGTTGAAGACATGTTGCTTCAACTGATTCTCCAAGGTGACTCCTTCACCTATCATTGTGCTGCATCTCGTCCATATGCTGCACCTCACCGTGCTGCTTCAATCACTAAGCTGCTCTCATCACGGATTTGCACTCAATGTTGCACTCATCATCACAATGCTGGACCTCATGCTATTGCTGTCACAATGTCTAGAATTGCTGCACCATGCTTACTGTGCTACTGCTGCTATGTACAACTACTACACTAATTGCCATTGTTGTTATGATTTGTCGTCTTCCACACAGTCAGGAGATAAGTCCATTTAGGACTATAGTTTACCTTGGAGAGCTTTCTCTCATGCCACACTTTCCTTTGAAGGTGTTGCCCACCCTTGACAGTATTTAACACAACCTCAGCTGTGTGCTATGGCTTGCAGCCAAGCACAACAACTAGCTGTAACTAGCTGTAACTTTTGGCCTTTCCAAATGATACCCAAGCAGTCTCTAATAGTAGCGTTGCCTTCCTCATGAACATGACCAAGTTGACAACACTTACCTGCACTCAAACGCATATTTCTAACCCTTGACAATGGCTCTGTCCATCCTCTTATTACAGCAACATTATACAACCCTTAGAACAGGTCTGAGGCAGTCTTTCTGGAGGACTGTTCCATCTCTCAAACAGCTCCCTCCATCCTCTACCTTCTAGCAAGATACATTGCCTCCTCTTCAGCCCTTCAGTCTTCCTTTATCATACAGTCACCTACAACAAACACATTGTCCATTCTTAGTGCTGTGTTAAGACACTTTATTGCTACATTCTAGGGCTACTTGTGTTGTGTCTTAGGGTCTTTACATAGCTAAGTATTAGGGTCCCATTGGCAGTGGCTTTAGGCTTCTTTGACTGTGAATCTAGAGCTTCTTAGGATAGCGGATTTAGGGCCTCTTGGGACAGTGAATTAGGGCTCCCTGTTTGCTGCATATTGGAGCTTTCTTGACAGCAAGTAGGGCCACCCTTGACAACATCCTAGTCTCCTTTATGACTGCGGATTAGGGACTCCCTTTAGCTGTGTTTTGGAGCTCTCTTTACAGCGGATTACAGCCTCTCTTTAAGTGTAGATTAAGGCACCTTTGACCTGCAGCTAGGGCTCTTTAGGACTGCGCATTAGGGCTTCTCCTTCAGCTGTGTATAGGCCCCCTTCACTGTGGCTAGATCTTCTTATTTGGACAACGACTAGGCTTCCTTCTTGAGCTACGAATATGACTCCCTCTTGACAACATATAGGGGTTTCTTTGAGCTGCATATAGGTCTCCTCTTACCTGCGAATAGATTTCCTCATAAGACTGCGGCTAGGGCTCTTTAGTTGACTGCGTCTAGGGCACTTTTAGAAGAACCTTTCCACTACGTCCGCCTTGAGAGAGGACAATCCAAACAAGTGGAGAGGAGAGATCAAGGGAGATGAGTGTGTGAGGAATGACTCTCAAGTCGTCTCCTTTTATACTAAAACGTTGAGCACTTGTGGGGTTTATTTTGTTGCTGGCTGACCTTGACGAATTGTCCCATAACACAAATAAATTCATATCTTCATGAATACTTATCAGAATCGGATGATCTTTAGATCAATCCTACACCTCTCGATGAGAGGGATCCAAGAAAAATATCAGCTGCCATTAATAAGATGCCCCACATGGAGTTTGGCCCTAGTTGCCAATTTTAACATCAAGAAACCAAGTCGGAGCCTAAACTAGGTATAGGGTTGGAGCCCTTGAGGTTGGTGCCTCAAAATTGAGAAGGTTGGAGCCTTGGAAGTCCAAGTCGGTGCTTGGCAAATACAAGTTGGAGCCTACGAGATTGAAGATTGGTGTCTTCATCTAGGGTAGGAGCCCTACATATATTGTACTTGATTTATTGTAAAAAAGGAATTAATAAAAGCATTTATTCTTATTGTTCATTTTGTGTTCTAAATATAAGAGATCTAACTGGTAAAAGTAACAATTGAAAAGAAATACTGATTCAACCCCCCCTCAATATTTCCAACAATTTGTTGGTTTGAAGTGATATATTTGCTGCTGTCCTATCTGTCACATAAGCGGTTTCTCATGATCAAATTGGCTCATTGTGGTTTATGCTAACGTTTACTTTGTCTTGTATTAGATCTAAGAATTGCTAACTTGGCACTAAATCACTCATATAAGCTCTAATCTTGTTGGATATCTTAATTCTTCTTTGAGCATATTATCTTTCTCGATACCAAGTAACATTGGAATTAATCATCATTGGAATATCTTGAGCGAAATCTAATTGGCATCTTTGTGATTAGCATCTAATCGAAGCATTGTTGATAAATCATTGGATTATTGCTCCAAGTTAAGCTCATAATCTTAGGAAGCTTTCGTATTTTTGTTGTTTATCTTAAGCATTGGCCTCCAAAGTTTTATTGGTTATCATTTTGAGTGTCTCTTAACATTGGTCATTGGCATATCTTCAATTGTCTCAAGTAATCATTGTTAAATTAGATAAGTGTCCTAAATTGATAAGCATCTTGTGGGTTGATCTATTGTTTAACATTGACACTTGTATCATTAAGCACTTATCTTGTTTTAAGATGTCTTTCAATCCATTATTAAGTACTCTTGCTATAAGGTAATAAACTTTAAGTACTTAAGGAACATAAACAATCTCAACTTAAGACCCACTTACATCCCTTGCATAAGCATTCTAAGGCTAAGTGCATTAAAAATTTACCACCAAGTGTAGGCTTGGTTGATAGACTCATAGGGCCATCCTGTCTCACCTAGCTTGAGGGATTCAACACCGTTTTAGTGGTTAACATAGTGACCTTGCAGTTGTCAAAGCCATAGTCTTTGCAGCACCAGAGGCTCTGAGTGGTTGGAACACATGGGGAAGTATCATTAATCAAGCCCCTGCTTGCTTCCTGTTGGCTTCCATCCCACAATCTACTGTAAAGATTGGTCTCAAAACAGTTAAGAGGGAGGTTCCATTTAGAATAGGTATATAATCTAAAATCAACCAAGATCCTTGTATCGCACATAGGTCATAGGATTTGCATAACATATAGTTTAGTTAATCATTTAAGTAGCGGTTGTCCATCCAGTTACTTGCTCTTAATTTATAATAAGCAAGAGTTTGACTCCATGAGGCACTGGCGTCATATATAAATTTAATCTAATCTTTGAGTCTTGCTAAATTTAACCAAGTAGCTAGGCCACTCAACCGTGTTTCCCGGACAAGTTGGTTCTCAACTTGTCTTCCATCATCTTATTTCCATAGGGACTACTCCACATAGCATGATGTTGGGAGACAACTAGAACGGAGGTGGGCGGGGATCAGAGTGACAAACCCCGCTCTGAGCTGTTGTTGCGGTGCTTGTACAATCTAAGCGACAACACATCCATCTAGTTGCAACTAGTACACAGGGTGTTGGAGCATCCGTAAGGTTGGAGCCTGAGATCTAGGGTGTTGGAGCATCCTTGCAGTTGTAGTTGGTAAACAAGGTGTTGGAGTCTCCTTCAGTTGGAGCTGAAAACTTGATGTAATTATTTTGAAGGACAAATATTAAGAAGCGTTCAATGGTTTTTGATCAGGGGGGGGCTTTCCACCTTAAAATCCGTGTCTGTTGTCTTTATTACTACACATTGTTGAATGGTGTTGTTTACTATTTATGTTGATGGAATATTAAAGATAATACATGCTCTGAAAGATAACAAATACTATTTGATAAGAAATATTGATTCACCCCCTTCTTAGTATTTCCAACAACTTTGCATAGGCCTATGTATTTAGGCATGTAGAAGTCGCCCAAGATCACCATAGAACACTTGCTTTAATGTGAGCAAATTGCTAATGTAACTTGGCCTATGTTAGACTTAGGAAAAACACACAAGTATTATGTTGGCTTATTTAGCTAAAGTAAACTTAGGAAAAGTAAAGTAAATTACTTCAATGAATATGTTTTAATCTTAACCGTTGATCTCAAGTGAGGCGAAATCTAATGTCATCTGTCAATCACTTTGGAGATGAGGGTTAGGGATTTAGCTCAATGTAAAGTTATAAAAACAAGGCTAGGGAGAAGGAGAAGACACAATGTAGCAACACAAGATTGAGAGAGGCCTCTTAGTGTGTGTGGTGGGTTCAAAAAAGGGGCTGTAAAGAGATCTAGATCAGCCAAGGGGGGGTTGATCGGTTGGATCAAATCTAGTGTTGTATGTAATTCCCTAGTTGGGCCATTTTCTCAAGAAAGGAGCCCAAGAAAGTTCAAAGCTTACTGAAGAACTTGGATTGGGCAAAATCTGTGTGTCATTTCCGTGAATGATATTGGTATTGTTTGCTTTCCGTTGAATTTTTGTGTTAGGAAACTAACTATGCATTTAAATTAATAGATCAATTTTTTCTGCTAGGAATGCAAGTGTTGGGTGCTAGGTTTGCAAAAATTTAACATAAAGTAGAAACCAAAATACAAGAAGAGCTAAGTTGCACGAAACGACGAAACGTTTCGGAGTTTCCGAAACAGGTACGTTTAGAAACATCACCTCCTAAAAATGGAAATGTCAGCTGAAACGTCATATATGTATAGATATATAAAAAAAAGTTACAAGTAAATAAAACATTATCTTGCAAGAAAAAAGGGAATAAGACCCATAGATGACAATTTAGAAGGAAGACCAATTCTATATTAACTCTCTTAGAGGATTACATGATGGTCGAGTTTCGGTCAAGTTTTGGCCGAGTTTCGAGTAAGTGTATGGCTTGGAACGCCGAGTTCCTAGAAGTTTCGTGCAACATAGAAGAAGAGCCTTCTAGACCAAATCAACAACTATAACATCAATCATAGGGAAATATTCTACTTTTGACACCAGAGAGAAAAATAACAATGAACTGAACTAGGGAAATAGGAAATATTTCACCTATCATAAGAAATTTTGTCACTCAAATGACAAATGTCTTTCCTTGTAAGCAAGGAATGCCAAAGCTTCGATTTTCAAATAGGTGCAAGAGGTCAGTGATTGATGAAATAAAGATATATGAGAATTTTTAAATTGCGTATATATACATTATCGTCTACGCCTACTTACACAAGTTGGAGGGCTACTCGTTAGATAAGTTTCATCTCACATTTTGATACCTTGCAAGGACTCCCATGACATATTACACAAATCCAATCAAGTGTATCTGCGAAGAAATATTTCATGGTTATTAGTTAGATGGCATATGTACATACCAATGTTCCACCAAGTTTCTAAGACAAGGGAGTGTGGGAGTGGGAAGATGCACATGGAACACATGTGGAAGCACACCCAAATCTTGGAGAAATTCAGGGGGAATGGTGGGATGTTGGGTACCTAGCAATATAATAATATGCCATCTTATAAAAATATAAAACTAAAAATAATAATGATAAAATCCAAAGAATAATAATTCATCTCGAATTCATCATTGTGCAATGTAAATATTAAACAATAAACACTAAAATAATACTAAATTCAAATTTATAAATGATATAAACATGTTTCAAATTAAGATTCAAAGAAGAAACACATTGATTCATAAACCAAAAATTAATCAGAAATAGTAAAATATTGATACATTGATTTAAATTCGTCATACTACAATCTAATTAGTACTGATAAAATTAGTAGATATTGAAGTATGAAATAGTAAATTGAAATTATCAAACACAGAAATAGTAAAGAGTGACTAGTCAAAGTCTCCATTTGATATCTTCAATATCTAGAGCCAAAACTCCGCATTAATGA